>JAKOGH010001157.1:0-28011 GCA_024811115.1 Terana coerulea
TTCGCCGCGCGCGGACTCAGTGTGCGCGAGCCAGACGGTGACGCTTCGCAGGCGAGCAGCGACTCTGGTGTCGCACTATCCGAGGACGCAGGCGTTGTGGACCAACTCGGGCAGGGCTATCTGCTTGTGCAGTCCCGCCTGCGCGTCACCAAGGACGGCGGCCATTCCATCTTGGCCGTCAAGACGGAAGAGGCGGGTTATGCGGGCTACGCGGGTCATACAACGACGTCGGAGGCAGTGGAGGAAAGCTCCGAATGTGGGAAGTAGGTATGGGATGGATGAGCCGTCGTTGACGCCGAATGCTGGAGGGAAGGCTGCGTCGACGAGACATGTTCCGCCCACTGAGGCTGGTGCTCCCCAGAACCCCGCCCCGAATCGTCGTCTACTGCTGGGGAGGATGAGCAGGCGAATGTGGCGCAGCCGCCACCTGTGCCAAACGAAGAACGGGCATTGATTCTTGCACCGCAACCTCCGTGCTTTACTGCTGCCCCGACCAGTCCGGAACCTGTTTCATCCTCACTACCACTAACGGATGCAACCAACGAACCCGTTACCCCCAATCTGAGTGACGACAGGAGCAGGTTCCAGCCCTCATCGCGTATCTGCAGGAAAGACACAGCCAAGGCACTCCTCTGGTCACGGTCAAGAAAGTACGCCAGCATTTCGACCAACAGGAGCGCCACATTTACGGCGACAATTTCTCCCTCGCCCTGAACGATGCGCTGAGCCTCGGCTTGGTAGAGTTCGGGAAGAAGCAAGGCGGCAACGCACGAATCTGTCTGATCCCCAATGCGCCCTACCCCTCCGAGCCCCTGCCCGTGCGCTTCGACGGAGCACATGCCAAGTTTCAACCGTTAATGAAGTATTTGACCGACCAGAAGGCCCTTGGGCCGCAGGCGGAGCACATCACGGTGGCGACGCTCCTACGTCGCCTCGGTCCACAGATCGAGGAGATTGTCGCGGAGGCGGTCCGGGAGGGCATGGTTCAGCACGTTCCGAACTCTCCCAAACCGAAAGTTATGTTGTCCCCGGATGCGCGGTTTGTATTTTGATTCGTGATGAGCGAGGTGATTCAGATTCTACACGACTTTGGGACAAGGTCGTTCTTCAACGGGACTCAGCGGAATGTATCATTACTATTAGCACTAGTACCATTGGATACCCTACACGTTATTCCAAACGTTTACGTTCTTCCTCTCATGTATGCCTACAGAACTCTTTGCCTCGTGGGCTACTGCCATTTGTTTTTGACGTCGTGTACCAGTAACATCCCCTTCCTAAAATATACTTATCCTACCGCGTCCTGCGACTCAGAGCCCGAAATGTAAGCGCCCATAGTCCATAAAGCGTTCGGCTCGGTTTGTTCAACTCTCTCGTCTTCCACGTCGACGCACGTCCCTGGAACGACTTTTCTCTCGCGCAGGTCGCCTGGCAGCATGCTTTCCCTCTCTCTGTCTCCACGAACCTGCTCAGACGTCCCAAGCTCCCGCTGGGCGCGTCGAGCAAAGCGGCGCCGACGGTCTCGCTCTCGAACACGAACGCCGAACGTGACGCGACGCCGGAGAGCTTCATTCCGTTCCCTTCTGCTCCTATACAGTGTCCTGCCGGCGAACAGGGTTTGCGAGGATGTGGAGATGGCGACAGAGGAGGAGGAGGAGCATGTGTCGTCGTTGGCTGAGCCATGGCACGTTGGCCTCGCTCGCAGGCACCGACGGTCGTGTCTGGCCACGTCGTTCGTGCACAGAGACGGCCACGCGATGCCAAAGCCGTCTTTTCAGGACGCCTCGGACGGCCAGCGCGCGTCGGAGGGCGGCGTGCCCGTGCGGAAGCGCAAGCTAGCGAACAAACGCGTGAAGGTACCGAGTCCCAGTTCGCCCATGCCGCGACGGAAGAAGGCAAAGAAAGCGAGCAAGAAGCAGGTTGCTGACCTGCTGTTCACCGTAACGCTGCATAGGAGCATCTTATCACACCTCCGCAGGGTGACCGTGTTCTCGCTTGCGCAGTCCGACACGGACGACGACGCAGACGAAGCCGCGTTCGTGCTCCATCTACAGGACAAGCTGCTCGTTGAGCGGCTCTGG
Source organism: Terana coerulea (assembly GCA_024811115.1). Taxonomy (NCBI): domain Eukaryota; kingdom Fungi; phylum Basidiomycota; class Agaricomycetes; order Polyporales; family Phanerochaetaceae; genus Terana; species Terana coerulea. The sequence continues at coordinate 2,082 of JAKOGH010001157.1, forward strand.
CGCGGCCTCGTCGACCAAGGCCTGCATCCTGTCCCGCTTCTTTCTCCCATCATTTCTTCCTACCCCACCGAGACGGACCCATTCGCTGTCATCCCGGAACGTGTCGACCACGTCTTCCAGACCGAGCCTCTCTGTCCCGAGGCCATCACAGGCCTCCCAACGCCACCACTTTCTCCTAGCACATCCTCTCATCCTTCTTCTTCCGCCCCTATATACATTCCCGCGCCAACCGCGGTCGCCAACGACGACTTCGGCATGGGCATTTCGTCCCAGAGCTCCGCTCGCGCGGGCATGCTGCCCACCCCACCCGCCACGCCGCACGAAGCTGGCGCCGACGTCCTCGCCATCCCGCAGCTCGTCGCGTCACTCATCCTGCGCCACCGGGAGCGCAGCACGACGCGCCCGCGCGCCGGCTCCGCTTGCAGCGCAAGCGTCCGAGGGGAGCGCGGCCGGTCGCCGCTCGCGAACTACGTCCTTACGCCCATCACATGCGAGAGTGCATGATCGCACGAAGATCCGTTACGCCGACGCTAGATGCCACGAGCTATTCACGTACCGTCACACTTCTCACAATCTCTTCATGCCATATACTCAGCGCATCGCAGCATCATTTAATTCTCCCAGCTGGCTTCGCCCACTTCCACTCATCGCACCCGCATCCGCATCCACCATGTAACCATACCATGTGCCATACTCTTTCTATAAAACTCCCTCCTTACTTTGCCTGGATCTACTGCACCGGACGCAGATGGACCTCAGACGCGGTTCTCGTATCCTCGCGCACTTGTACTGTATAATCAAGCAGCTACTCCTTGGAGAGCGTTCATATTCATTCACTTGTCTTGGTTTCCATCCAATGGACTCATTTCCAGTTCTCTGTGCCTCTGCAGCATGCCACTGACAAGTTGGCCGGTGTGTGCAGGAGGGAATGAGCTGATCTGATTGGTTCACGCTCTTGAGTTCCCAGGGTCCCGTCATTTGGTGATCGATGCTCGTTGACCCACTGACACCGCAGACTCAGTTCGTATCATCACAGGTGACAGTACTTGTTGACTCAAAAGCAGACAGAGAACGAACGTTGGAAAGTACCAGTTATCCCCTGCTTCAAACTTCTCATATGAATATGAAAGCAGATCCAAGCTCGCAGCCTTCTATAGCTAGTTGCCCACCATCATATCATTGTATACAGTTGGTGTTCTATGCAACGTCCTAAGCAATCAGGTGCGAATGCACAACTCAGGAGGCAGACGTGCAGACGAACACTACAAAAATCATGGTTACGGTGGGTGGGCCACCCGCTGGGCATGGCTAGTACTGGTAGCTGCTTGCCATCGCCGTACTTAATCCCGAATGCCACAGAAATTCAATAGCTTGATCTCCTCCGAGGTAGGGTTCGGATAGCTAAACATCCCTGTGCGAACAGCGGTACCGAGCTCAATATTGAATTCAGCCTCCAGCTGCTCCCGATACTGGAGGGTCGGAGCGTGTGCCTCGCCGGATGGGTGCGGGGTACTGCCGGCAGGGAGCAGCACCGCGCAAGGACTCAAAATGGGTGGAAAGCATCGCGTACACGGCCCTAACGGCGAGTGGGCTTCCCGTTCGGAAGGCTACCATGGAAAGACGGTGAGATCGATGTACTGCACTCGTGGTGAGCAACGCACCTTTATTCCGAAATAGCAGAAATTCACGCCGAACTAGGATTCTGTTAGTTCAGGATCTTCTTTGCGCCTTCAAGCGTACTCACGATTGGGCTCAATGCGCAATGCATGCGCTTCGAGAGCTGGTAGGCCCGCATGGATCTATAACCAATGAATACTTTCAGGCAAGTTTCATGGTAGGACATCATGCACACATACAACATAATCGACGTCTGCCGTTTCAGCCAGCAGCTTTTGCTGGTAGAGGAGTTGAGGGAAGGTTGAAATTTCGGATCAGCGTAAGGTAGCTACGGTGGATGAATATCACCTCGTTCTCGCGAGGGACTCGCGGAGGGTGCTGCAGCCGCCTCTTGGGTCCATCCTTTGCCGCATATGGCCTTGTGGGGAGTTGGTCTTCCGTTGTTCCAATCCTCCCGTTGGCACTCCCTACGAGGCTCGTCAAGAAATTGGAAAGGCTCGACATGAGTGGTGACGCACTTTGAACAGTACATTATCCTCCGTCCTCGCTTCGAACATTTCGTGCAAGCGCGCAGCTGCTGGCCCGGAGTACATAGATGGAGGAACTCTCGAATATCAATATTAAGCTGTTCCACTGGTTAAGCACCTCACGAAAACATGCTTTCAGCACTATATACAGTCTCTAGATACCCATAATACCTGCTACTTACGCTACAACGACATCCGAAACTGTTCAGAGAATAAGTATTGCTTGTGTCCTCAGGAGTCAGCTCAGGATGCCTACGATCACTAGCACGTACGACTCACACCGTTCCTTATAGCCATGTTCTCTCAGTGACATTTTCCCTGCCCCGCCTACCGTAGTCGCGGTTGAGCATGGGCATTCCGTTCAAGGGTTGAGCATGCGTCAGCGGCGCCGGCATTGATACTACCTACCCCGCCCGCCATACAGTGCGACGCCAGTGCGGACATACTCGCGACCCCCGGCTTCTCAAGCTATCCCTCCCGCTTCGCTGGGGCGCAACGCCACTCGCCTGCGGTTCGACATCGTGCTCGATCGCCGCTCGCGAACTACATCTTCATGCCCGCATACGCGGGTTGGCCATCACATTGATACCTGTGTATGGGACCATTCAGTTCTGGTCACAAACTGGATCCCGCATGATACGCACCCTCTATGAGAGCGGGCGCAATGGCGTCCCTGCACTGGAGGTGTAGCCTGTCTCAGCTAGGTGAACAGCTCAATGCCCTTTATATGAACCCATGATCCCTCTCTTTGTGTAGCGGAGTGTTGCCCCTTTTTCTTCACCAAGTCCATGACTAGCTCCTCTGCCATGGCTTCGGGGGCTCGGGCTGGTGGCGGACTGCAGCGGGGCGGCCATGCTCGGCCAGCAGCTTCGTAGTCACCGCACCGACGCCTCTCTAACACAGGAAGGTTAACCCTTGTATTGCGACATTTCAAGTCCCATCTTGCGAGCAGCCAGTGATTGGAGCAAGTTTGCCAACGTGAGCGGTGGATGTCATGGTCGTGGTATTAGGGAAGAGTTATGGGCGCCAATAAACTCGGCTGGAACCATCATCTTCCTCTCGTCGACTTCGACATTCTCCTCAAAATGACACGAATTTCTGGATTCCCCATGATACCGTTTCTTTTGGCTGTGTACCTCGGCTTTAGCGGTGTACGCAAAGGCTCGCTGTCACCCTCAGGCGGGCTCGCTGCCTTCGTTGTAGGCTTCACGATGATGGCCGTACCCCTCCGCACATTCGGTGTCTCTCTCATCGTGTTCTACCTCGTGGGCTCGAGAGCTACGAAGGTGGGAAAGGAGCTGAAGGCGAAGCTGGAAGAGGGACATCAGGAAGCGGGGTACAGAAGCGCAAGTCAGGTGGTGTGCAACTCTCTGTCTGCGTTCGTCGCATCGCTGCTCTGGAGTGCGGCCCATGTGCCGGGCTCGCTGGCAGCAAGGGTGCTCAACCCCTTCATTGTACTGCCGGAGGTGACCTATGACTCGAGCGAGTGGTGTGCCCTTACACCCACGGGAGCCAGCTGGAGCCGCGCATTGCTTTTCGTGACTTTGGGGTGAGTCCTCCGTTCCGAGCGCGTTGGTACCGCATTCATGACGTGCAAAACATGTAGGCACTTTGCGTGCTGCCTCGGGGACACTCTGGCGTCAGAACTTGGAATTTTGTCGCGCTCTCCGCCTCGGCTGATCACCACCTTCAAGCCTGTGCCTCCGGGCACGAACGGCGGTATGTCGGCCACAGGCACCCTCGCGTCGCTGGCCGGCGGGCTCATCATGGGAGTGTCAATGTCGGTCTCTTTACTTCTCGAAAGCGGTGCTTGCCGCCGACAGTGGTCCGACGTCGTACTGCCGCTCCTTGGATGGGGCGCCCTTGCCGGCGTCTTCGGCTCATTGGTAAGTCAGAGAAATAAGTCTGTATCTGGAGCTGACGAAAGCACTCGCGTGCGCTTTGCAGATTGACTCTCTCATGGGTGCCACCATTCAGCAGACAAAGTACTCGTCGAGTACAAAACGGATCTATACAGATGAGTCGCCAAAGCCCACCTCGAATACCGGCGTCCAAGTTATCAGTGGAGTAGACCTGCTAAGTAATAGTCAGGTACTGTGTCTCTGAATCAGTTTTTATGTGTTACTCTTACTGAGCGCGGCTATTTGCAGGTGAACCTGACCTCGTCCGTAATTACAGCCGTCGCACTAGGCGTTCTAGCTTCATAAATCGAATATAATCCTCGTGAAACGCTCTCTGTCGCGCCTCATACTGTTAAGGTTTGCCGCCAAGCGGGCATGCGAGGGGATTCCGGCGATCCTACCGAGCGATCGGAGTGTGTCGGTCACAATGCATCGGCGACATCCATGTCCCGCTAATTCCTATCCAGGCAGAGGTACAGAAGCTTATTGCAAGCTGATACTTAACTCCAGCACGTCGCGACGCAACGTATCTCACTCGCGTCAACCATGGTCAGCGATTCTAGCTTCCCCGTCGATGAGGCGCAAATCGTCACACTCTTTCTCGAGGCGGTCACCTATGGCGTTTACCTTGTGACCGTGGGGATGGTTGCTCACAGCTTATACGGGCGTTCCGCAGATGGTCACAGGAAGACAACATTACCCCTTGTTACAGTCGCTGTTCTAATGTTCATCATCACGACGCTGGATATTCTACTTTCTCTCATGCAAAACTTGAGGGCGTTCATCTTCTACAAGGGTTCTGGCGGAGCCGAAGTAGCACTCGACGATACCTCCTACTGGCTTGTGGTGATAAAGGTCAGTGACTATCGGTCATTAATTTATCTTGTGGAGGCCGACTCAAGGCAATGTTCTACAGATTGCAGACCTCCAAGCAATGTCCCTCATCGGCGATGGTGTGCTAGTGCGGCTTAGTTTTCCTCATGCGCACCTGGATATGATACTCACTGTGGGGCAGATATACCGTTGCTGGATCGTCTTCGCGCGCAAGTGGAAATACATCTCGTTACCGGTCATCCTGTGGACTGGTAGTGCGGCTACATCCGCTGTCTACGCTCACGCCATTGCGACTGCGGGGATAGCCGACCGCGCCGAAAAGCGGAAAGCGGCCCATATGCTCTTGTCGTTCCTCATCCTTACTTTAGTCATTAATGTGTTAACAACAGGTGAGTCTGGCCTTGGTTGTTTACATGTCCCCGCTGCTGCTGAAGCTCCTTAGGGTTAATTGTATGGCGGATTCAACGCATAGACAAGGAGACGACAAGGATAATAGCTCTACAAAAGACTGGGCGGACAAGGCTAGCAAATGCCATTCGCATCATTGTAGAATCCGGTGCCTTGTATACTTTCTTTGTGGTCCTCACCGTAGTGGCCGAACTGGCATGGAAAAATGCCGTCTACCCTGTGTCCGACATGGTAGGCCTTCCCTCGGGCTTACATAAGTGAATAATGCTCTGACTGCTGAGAACTGTCATAGATGCTCGTCGTCGTCGGTATCTCCTTCAATTTGATCATTATTCGTGTGGGACGGGGAACTGTAGTGGGCGGGACGTTCGAGCACCAAATCTCCGCGAATACAATCCCGCTCAAGTTTCGGCAGAGCTTCTTTGCAACCCATCCGTCCTTCACGCACGAGGATTCCGAGGCGCTGGGAACGACATCCACGAATGTCGAAGCTCAACTTTTCCATACCGTAGAAGGTGGATCGACTGTCATGTCAGACGAGGTAGCATAACAATGCGATCGTTGCACTCCGGCTTTTCGCTCCCAGTCCGTACTACTGTACATCATCTATCTGGGCTGTCTCAAGCAACTAGAACTTCAATGGCACAGGTGCTTGCATTGACATTCTCGCCTGTCTGGGCTCTCGATTTAGTCAATTTTGTATGCGAACTTTCAACTCAGTTGCACTAGAGTAGCGCTCGCAACTCGTTTATGCCTTGGTCTCAGCTCTCCCCAACTTGTATCGTCACAACAACATCCGTCGACTCACAGCACATACATATTGCGCATTGGTACGTGTAAACCATGACTTGCTTCAAACGTCTGATATAGAACCGGATCCAAGCTCAGGTGCAGACGGCGATCGTTATCAGAGAGAAAGGCTGACGCGATCATCAGCAAAACGTACAAGCGCTGACGACTGATGAGCGCTGACGAGCACTGAGAGCACTGACGAACGGTTTGGAACCGAAGTTCGAGCCCTGCTGAAGCCGGACTTTTACTAGATTTTGTATTTTCTTAGTTCCTCATGTTTCATAAACTATGCTGGACGCGAATGATGATGGTTTACTCACCGAAGCTTTGCTGCAAGAGTCGGATGCAAAGGGGTCAAAACGTCTGAGAGCTCTCAAAACGACTACTGAGACTGACGAGCTGACGGCACTGAAGGGACTGAAGCGCGCTGAGATGGCTTCATCAGTACCTGTCAGTACCGTTCAGCGCCAATGCAACTTTGCTGATGATGGATGTAACTCGAGCATTGCCCCCGGAGATTATGGACAGATGCCTTTCGTTCCTGGATCGTATATTGGAGGCCTATGAGATTGATCGAGGTGCTCTCTCGCTCGAGACACAATCCAGACGGAACCTCAAGACCTGTTCCCTCGTGTGCGCGAGGTGGACTGGCATCGCGCGCCGCCGGCTTTTCCGCGTTGTCGGTGTCCGCTTCCAACAGCTTCCTTTCAACCCGGATAATTGTTGGACTTACGACCAGCCTCTCGTCACGTTCGGAGAATTCCTGGCAGCGAACCCAACCATCGCAAACAGCATCTGCCATTTACGACTGCATACGCTACAGTCGAATGTAGCACTGGTCAACTCCCCCAATTTGCGAGGTGCCCCGATATATTCTCGCAAGCATTCTGCATCGTCTGCCCCAGCTTAGTACCCTCAGTCTGATGCATGTCTAGTGTTGCCAAAGTTCAGTTCAGCTCGGTGGTTCAGAACTAGAACCAATGAACTAAACCGAGTGGTTCAGTTTGGTTCAGTTCTAGTTCGGCCTCTAGGTAACTTGGTTTGGTTCTTGGTTCGGAGCATGGCTGTCATGCTCGAACCAAGTTCGAACTGGTTCGAACCATGAACTATGTACATATTATGCAGTGTATTTGTACTGGGATTCATGAGAAAAGTACATGAACTTACTTACTGTAGCATGTCTAAACTTTTCTTTCATCATTGTGCTTGTAAACTGAGCACCAAATGTCACTCTGCTTATGTTTTGGTGTATACATGATGCCATCAATAGCTGCCAAAAATGGCAACTGGCAGCCTTTATCAGACACTGAGCTTCAAAACGTTATAATATAAGGCTTTTGCACCATACAAACCCTTCTAGATGTCAATATATAACTCTATTATGATCTACCATTGCAATTATACTAATTTGACAGAGTAAAGCAGATATATACATGGTTCAATGGTTCGAACCAGTTCGAGCTCTGAACTGAACCAACTGAACCAGTTCATGCTGATTCGGTTCAGTTTGGTTCTGGTTCGGCTATTAAACACTTGGTTCTGGTTCTGGTTCTGACAAAACGGGCCCGAACTGAACTGAACTGAACTTCGGCAACACTATGCATGTTGCTGTTTCTTGCAACAGCGGATGCACCCGAAGATTCGTTATTGCAAACCTTGGCACCTATTCACCTCCAATCGCTCAACCTTGTTAGTGGCTCTCTTGGCTATTTCATAGAACCCTCCTTTGACTCGATCCGCTACATTCTGAGCCTTTTTGGCGATGTGGACACGCTTTACATGAGCGACTACACTGTCTGCGTCGATGAGCCCGCGGCGGACTTTATCGCGCTACCCCTTCGCGTGAAGTCTCTCATCACAGCAAACGCCCCACACCGAAACATCAGAGCCGATCATTGCGACTACGTTGTCTAAGTCCGCAATCCAACCCTTGACGAGGCTCGTACTTGGGATGGTTCCTGAGAGCCTTCTCGCGAGCTTACAGGCTGCCCTCGTGGCCAGTGCCGACACTCTCACCTACTTCCATATCGGCTTGGAATATGAAGAGACTGCACTAGGTAATGTCACTCCTCCCTTATTAAGGTATGCCCAGTACACTTTCGACCACCCCACGTGACCGGCACCTGTCACGCTTGGGCACTTCTGGCTGGGCAAAATGTCCGTAAATTCTATTACTTTTGCTACACTTCACTTTCTCTCGATGTTTGCGCGCGATATTGTTAAATACTACAATGGCTACAATTAAGGGCAAACAGTTTTTGTGTATCGTGCCTGATGACTGTTTAATAGAGCTTGCGAGGTGCCCGAGGACCTGATTACATAATATTCGCAAAGCGCGCTGATTCAACTAAGTTTCATGCTGTAGCAGCAACTCTGGCTGCAGGGGAAGACTTGTGAAATAGGTCGTAAGTGCAAGGCAGCATACTCCTGGATTGCAAATCTGCCAAAGCCTTCAACCAAGTTCAATCAAGAGAGCCAAGCTGCAACATGAAACCCAAAATAACGAAAACGTGAGCACAAATAAGGTGTAGCTGTTCTAAAGTACTTACAGCATCGTCTGCGGCTAATGCAGAGTGTTCTGAACAGCTCTCAGAATACTGTGGCATCTGAGAGCTGTGCAGGGCATTGTGCAACTCTTTCCCAGGCTGTACTCTAGTGTACCACCATATTTTCTGCTGTGTCTGCCCTCTTATCTACTCAAAATACACTTACAATTCGTTTGCCGCCCACATTCACGTGATGGTCACACACTGTCACAGGTAGTCAAAAGTGTACTGGGCATACCTTACAACTTACAACTTGCTAAATACTATATACCCTAATTGACCTAGATCTCGGCAACATCCTCAACTTCGGTGTCTGTGATGCCCTACAGAGCTTTGGTTGCACAATCAACACAATGAGCGGGCTCCAACATTTTACTCCGCTGCTGAAGGATATACTTCCCCAATCGACGTTACGCCGTGTATCAATTCACCTCCGTATGACTGATAAACCCGGAAATCACGGCTACGTCGAGATGTGCCTCAGCAACGCTCACCTTCGCCAGAAACTGGAGGCCCGACTTCTACGCTTTTTTAAGCCGGAAGAATTGCTGGTAGTGTTCGTAAACCCCAATCACTGGACAGTTCCCCGTGTCATCCCTTCCCAGAAGTCTGCAACACTTTCCCGTATGCAGGAGAGGGGTCTTCTGCGCGTTGAAAATTGTATGCAGATGGACAATGGCGCCTGTATCCGCTGTCTTCTTGGATCAGACTGAAGTCGATTTCGAGTGAATTCCTATCGGAGTTCAGGACTTGGTTGATAAATAACTCAATGTCGCGCGTCATACTGGCCTGTTATTTTTTTCTTTCATTCTGGATGGTAGAAGTACAATACCGCTACGTCAAATTGTTCTCTAACTGCATATGATGAATGATGATACATATAAGTGTAGGGAGCGAGCGTACTTAGCCACAGTAGGCCAGTAGCTGATCGCGTGTTGCTCGCGTGGCCCAGCTTAAGTTGAGATTTAGCGCCGAAGTCTCCTCCGAACAGGCAATTTGTTTGGTTTGCCACAACCGCAGCAAATGGCTGTACAGTGTACTCCCTGGACCAACCCTGGACTGATACCTCTCACTGCAGGAGTCCTTCGCGTCAAGATAGTCCGGTAACAGGCTCATGGGTTGATGGCAAAGGCGCATCAAACACGAGGCTACTCAACACCCGTCGCTTTCCGACGTCACATCCCGATCGGGAAGAAAGTGTATCGAAGCACGCCTCCACTCAACACCGGACAGCCTCACGCGCTGGCTCCTTTGAAGCGCGATCGAGCGCGTCTTGTTGAAGGAGAATCAACGAGGCTGACAAGGTCTCGTGACCTGTCAGCCTCACGAGGTATATATACTCAGTGCGCACCGCTTTCCACCCTCCAGCCCCCTCTCGACTCAGCCACCACCATCCGTTCTCAGCTCCCCACTTACACCGGCCCGCCCTCGCGCGCCTCTAACTCCAACACGGAGGGTTGGGCCACCCTATGGCAAGATTCGGCGTGACCGTGGATCAAACCCAGCCAGGCGAAAGCTGACGACGGTAGGGGGAGTACTTGTCGTCGGCCTCCTACATATCTGACTCGACGTCCACGTCGACGCAGAAAGGGTCGTCCTGGATTCCGAGTCGAACGACCAGGTTCGTACCAGAGCCCAGAGCGCCGACGGCGAATCCCCTCGAGGACCATTTGGGGCCGACCAGGACTATCGCCAGCGCTGACGTGCCATGGGAACCCATCGGCAGCAACAGCCAACGGCTGACCAACCTGGACTACTGATAGGAAGAGATACAGGGCCGATATGAATTTTATGGAGCAGCTCAGCAACCAGCTAAGTCCCGGGGATAGCGGACATCGTCCTGATGCTGGCCCTTTTCATCGTTCTTAGGACGAGTCTCAGACGAGTCGAATAGCTTACCAAGTCCTAATCAAATGCAACCCAAGCGGAAAACTATACCACACAACGTCGGTCTTAAGGTCGCACTGGCAGAGAGGGTCCTATAAGTCCCATCGGTAAGCATGGGGAATGCATTAAGGCTTGGACGAGTGTCGGCGTCTTTCCGCTGGTGTGTGCTCTTCGTTTTATTGGTGGATATGATACGCTGATGCATGACAGATAGAATCTACGATCTTAACACTATGATCATATTACGACCGTCAATGCTTTTTTCGGCTACATTGGGACCCACACTGTCTGGCTCACTTGCAACGGTCGTCCCTTTATGACTCCCAGATCACATTAAACTGTCCGGATGATGCCTCCATTCTATGCCACGAAAGTATATTGCTCTGCGCTATCGCAACCACTTGATATATTGCTGATGATAAGAACAGGCCGCGAACTAGGGCAACGTCCATCCTCTCCACGTATTGTATGCATAGATGCTGAAGAACAGAAGGCTTCCAGAGGTGATGTATATCCGCCGGATACATTTGAACGTAAATCAAATGCTAACACGGGATGGTTCTTCGTAGGCCTACCAGTGAGGGCAGTCGAGCGAATAACCCCTTACATATCCTTCCTAAAGGTATGTCTGTCAACGTTAATGAATTAGCCGAGCAACAACACACTACCCTGGTTGTGAATCCAAGTTTTTGCAGCATCTGATCCTTGATTTTCAAAGGCGGATGGGCCCTCTGGTCAGTCTAGACGGCCTCACGAAGTGTAATGTAATTCTCGTCACATTCATCAAGGCCTGCCTACTGATTCTCACGACATAGCCCTTCCACAGCCACAGTGATTCAAAGATGGCAAAGGACGCTTCGTTTGTGGTCTACCAAGGACACGTGGGTGCTCGCTGAATCTGCCGCTTCTTCGTCGATCATCAGCTCTCCATGTCTAGCGCGTCATTTCCTGGTATTACCCACGTTGTCGGTCGCCTCCCGGTATCGCCCACATCACTTATCACCAATTCATGCGCCGCGGGCAGTCCTAGCAATGTTGTGACTCTACGAATTTACTACCAATAGTCTCTGTGAAAACGAAGAAAAGAGACCTACTTCACCGACACCCCTATGCGCTGAGCTCACTTTCTTACCATTCCATAAACCGTCAGTCACAGTCCAAGCAACTCCAGTCCATCTCTCTAACGACATAAGGTATGCCCAGTACACTTTTGACTACCTGTGACAGTGTGTGACCATCACGTGAATGTGGGCGGCAAACGAATTGTAAGTGTATTTTGAGTAGATAAGAGGGCAGACACAGCAGAAAATATGGTGGTACACTAGAGTACAGCCTGGGAAAGAGTTGCACAATGCCCTGCACAGCTCTCAGATGCCACAGTATTCTGAGAGCTGTTCAGAACACTCTGCATTGGCCGCAGACAATGCTGTAAGTACTTTAGAACAGCTACACCTTATTTGTGCTCACGTTTTCGTTATTTTGGGTTTCATGTTGCAGCTTGGCTCTCTTGATTGAACTTGGTTGAAGGCTTTGGCAGATTTGCAATCCAGGAGTATGCTGCCTTGCACTTACGACCTATTTCACAAGTCTTCCCTGCAGCCAGAGTTGCTGCTACAGCATGAAACTTAGTTGAATCAGCGCGCTTTCGCGAATATTATGTAATCAGGTCCTCGGGCACCTCGCAAGCTCTATTAAACAGTCATCAGGCACGATACACAAAAACTGTTTGCCCTTAATTGTAGCCATTGTAGTATTTAACAATATCGCGCGCAAACATCGAGAGAAAGTGAAGTGTAGCAAAAGTAATAGAATTTACGGACATTTTGCCCAGCCAGAAGTGCCCAAGCTGACAGGCGCCCGGTCACGTGGGTGGTCGAAAGTGTACTGGGCATACCTTCTTAGATTGGATCAGGACAAATCAACAAAGACTCTGACCCCCGGATCACTCTGTGCAGCGTAGCCGCCGTGGCTGATGAAGAACACTCGCATCCTTCACAGGACTACCCTCACTGCTGTGAAGCCGAGGCTTACACCCGGTTGATAAAGTGCTGTTCTTCCGGTGGCGTACTGCAGCCCCCTTCATCTCAGCTATGGTCACCCGGTCAAGCTTCCCAATCGACGAGGCCCAAATTGTTGCACTCTTCCTCGAAGCGGTCACCTATGGAATATATATCGCGAGCCTTGGATTTTGCGTCAAGAGTCTTTGTAGGCACGCTGCAGGCGCAGCGCTAATACCAAGATCAAGTGGCCGCTCGTTGCAGTCACCATTCTTATGATCATCTTTGCGACGCTTGACGTCGCACTTGGGCTGGTGCATATCTTGAGGGCGTTCATCTCATACAAAGGTCTCGGTGGAGCTGTAGCAGCATTTGAAGATGTCTCTAATTGGATTAACGTGATGAAGGTGAGCAATAACGATAGTTATTCTGCACATGAATGTCTTTTCACGAGCAGTTGTCTGAAGACAGTGAACCTTCAAGCAATGTCGCTTATTGGCGATGGAATATTGGTACTGTTCATTTTCTCTCTTACTTGCATTGACGTGCCGCTTACTGAAGTATAGATATACCGATGCTGGATCGTCTTCACGCGTAGATGGAAGTACATCGCTGTGCCACTTGTCCTCTGGACCGCCGATGCCGCCGTATCAACTGTCTTCATCTATGCCACTGCGAGCTCGCGAACAACTACCGTCACGTCAAACAAAAACCTGGCACATCTTCTCATTTCATTCCTCGTTGTCACTCTAGTCACTAATACGCTAACAACGGGTGAGTTCATTTAATGATTCTATCTCCGGTCTTTACAACTACCAGCTACTGAAGCCCCTTTAGGTTTGATTTTATGGCGAATTCGACGTATGGATAAGGAGATCTCGGGGCTCATAGCTCTTCAAACACAGCGTGTTGAGGTCAAATTTCAGCCGGAGGTGCGGGGTGGTTGAAATAGTGTCTGGGCCTGTATTGTAGCTATCTGGCAGACGCGTGGATTACCCCTGGCTGCAGTATTGCTGCGGGGCTGTTGAGTTATTGAGTCCAGATTTCAGCCAGTCCGAAGAGTGTCTGCCAGATTGTCTGCGAGGTGGTTGGTTCCTTCAGCCCGAGTAAATCTTATCTCAATCTTATCTCTCGGACTGATCGCCTACCTTATTAAGAAAGTCTGCCGCGGAGTTTGAATCCGATCAAGGCGGCTGGCTGGCTACACTTCGGACTCTTCGCACTCTCCTCGATGTACACTGTGCCCATGTCCACTGTGCCCATGCCGTCCACCATCTACCCCACCCCCATCGTCGCATCACAACGGATACAAGGCTGAGGTCAAGAAGGGTATGTCTTCAGCCCTTAGAAGGTCCAAGTTCAGCGAGCAAGAAGTACTTACCGGTTGGCGCAGCTCATGCTTGGTGCTCGTTGTGATGTAGCTTATCGACAGCAGCAGAGAATGCACGAGAGAATGCGTGTATAGTACACAGTAAGTTAAATCTTCGCATTTCATAGTTATTTCTCTCACTATGTTACGCATATAGTGACCTTCGGCGTCGAAAACCCTCGGGGCGGTCACAGCGGTACGTGCGCTTTGCTCCTGTACCTTGGCCGTCCCCGTTCACTTACCCCACCTTTCGTCAGGTGCCAACCCTCGTGGACTTCAGCTTGGATAGTGTGAAGATTAGTGGATGTGGGCTCTGTGCGAGAGGTGCGTGACATATGATAATGCTAATGGCGCTAATTTGCCTTGTTTTTCGCAGATCTTACAGTGTTGCTCCCTCATCATCGTGCACAGTTCCATCTTTGACCAAGCTTAACTCGAGCTGAGCAGAAGGTGTGCTTTGCTCAAACCCTGGGAGGTGACTGCAGGTGAGTGAGCAGTTCTAGTAGGGTGTAGAGGGCAAATGTGGACTGTATGCACTCTTGTAACATCGAGATTTCTCCTATACTCCAAATGTAGTCCCCGTAACCTCAATGTATAGCAGTTTAGTGGCTGGATGAGTATAAAATGATTTTGTGCTAATATTATGATTTATTACGAATTTATGCATAATTACAATATGAGGGCGTCAAGAGGGCGCCAAGGCCATCTGGCAGCAGTCTCGCAGCCCGTCTTGCAACGCATGCGCCAGATGGCTGAAATCTGGCAGCTGCAGACTGGTTGGAATACTGGTTGAAATCCGGCCAAACACCTGTTCCGTCACCGCACTGTACCCACCGCTGCGGCATGGTTGAAAGACGGCCGCGCAACCACTCCGTAGCTGCGTTGAAATATGACCTCAACACGCTGTGAAAGGACCAGGCGGACTAGGCTCGCAAATGCGACTCGCATCGTTGTTGAATCCGGCGCCTTGTACACTCTCTTCGTGGTCCTTACCTTCGTAGCTGAGCTCGCAGGAAGTAATGCTGTCTATGCTTTGTCCGATATGGTGAGCATTGTTTCGCATCTCGTAACCGGGCGACCGCGCTGACTTCCCAAATATGTAACAGATGCTGATATTTGTCGGTATTTCCTTCAATCTAATCATCATTCGCGTTGGAAAGGGGTCGCAGTGAACGGAACATTTGAGCACGAAGTATCGGCAGGTTTGATACCGCTCAAACTCCGGCAGAGTCTGTTCGCCGATGAGGCAAACCACTCTCCTGCCATGATGCCCGTGGAACCCAGAGAACCAGGAATGGCTCCCACGGACGTGGAAGGCCTGATGCCTCATAGTTTAGACGATGGAAGAGTTGCCGTCACCCAAGATCTGATGTTGTAGTAAGAACATCTCATTGCAGACTAGGTGTTCCAGGCTCACTGCACATCAGGCGAAATAGTAAGCGTTAATAGGCGCGGAATATGCCGGATATTCCGTGCATATTCATGACATAGACAGGTAGCGCCGGGAAGAATAGCTCCGGGATATGTTACTCATATTGGCCTATATCAAGTCAATATTCACGGCATAGTGTGCGGATAATCAGGAAATAGTCTGTGGCGCGATATTTCCTGGTAAGCGCCCATCGAGAACGTCGCAGAACACGGCGCCGGCTTTGATTGACACGCTAGGAACACTAGACAGCACCCTAGACCCATTATGACAATATGTTATATTTGATGGTGATGTAGTACTACATACATGGCTACTAATACTAAGATGCATGCAGGGTAATATGTACTGGTCTATACCACAGTCCGGCGCACACACAACACAACCTGGTGACGTGGCAGCCGTGCGTCCCAGCTTGGTCTTCATCCAGGAGTATGTTGTTGCCCGGTGGCGTCGCACCTCAGAGGTTTGTGATGCATTAGTCAGCAAGTGGGCAAGCAACAATCGCAGATATGTACCTGGTCCCATGTAATGCCCGCCCAGCCCCGCCAACGTAATCATATGCGCGCAATCATGAGAACATCCAAGTCTCGATAATGAAGGATGTTACGAGCGAATCACTAACTGAAACGAGCGAGAGGAAATGGCGTACGCATACAGTACGCAGACGCGGCAAGGCTGGGCTGGGCTGCGATGTCCAACGTTGTATGATGGGAACAAGGCCAGTGACTAGTCATGCATGGCCGTCAACCAGTGGGTGCCAGTGAGAGACAAGGGTGACTCACCAAGGTAGACCCTGGCCACTTGGAATGAAAATGATGCTGCTAAGCACCGGGGGTCATGAGAGGATGGGGGTCGTGGACAAGAGGCGATGAAGGATACGGTGCCGATGACGCGCCTTATAACCTCAACGATCCATACCCAAATTGGGTGACGGCGCAAAGGCCCATGGGCCATATTCTCCCAACGTAGCCCTGGCCGCCGCGACTATGTCAAGAATATCTCTCTGCACGAATATGGAATGAATATGTACTTATTATGCAGCATATACAGGGGATATCAACACTGACTATTTTGGGTCAACATGCAGTGGCTGTCGTACACTGAATCATGTCTTGGGCGCGTCCAACACTTCTAGAGCCAACTTCACATATTTGCTCGCACATTTTCTCTTGGCTACGGCTAAATGGAAGCAGTCTACCATCTATCATTACGTGGATGGCAGAAATGCTGGAATATTTTGCACGCAAGACTGAAGCAAGAAGAGACGAAAGCCGCACGGAGAAGGGCGCTAATCATATGGTGGCGGATGTCCGAATCGACGCGCGGGCCTCCGGCCCTGGATCCACCTCTGCTTTATACCACCACAGCATCCACCGCTGACGCGGAAAGCAAACGCGATACGAACCACGACTCAAGTGTAAGTTAACGTCGCCTGTTCATTCTCGATTCTCATCCAATGCCTGCTTGAGTTAGGCTCTCGCACAGACAGTTGGTTCTGAAGAGTCTACAGCAATGGCAGCAGCTCGGTTGCCGGTGGAAATCATGGACAGATTTTTGTCGTATCTCGATTATATATCGGAAGCCTATGAAATCAACGAAGACGATGCCGTGAACGAAAAGCTGTCCAGACGAGACCTCAAGGCTTGTTCTCTCATATCTGCGATGTGGACTGACATCGCACGCCGCCGACTCTTCCGTGTCGTGTGGACGAGCTTCCAAGAGCGTCCGTCCGACATCCCCGATCACCTGTACAGTCATCCTCGACTCGAAGCCTTCTTGGTACTTTTGGCAGCAAATCCATTGATTGCCAATAGTATATGTCATCTACGGCTGCGTATACCACTATCCTGGGCGGCGTCGGCACTGCCCCATTCCGAGGTCTACGATGTCGACCGACATGTACTTGCAAACGTGCTGGAAAGTCTCCCACGGCTTAGCACACTCAGTCTGGCGAACATCGCAGTTACCCATAGCAGCGTGGATTCATCCAATAACCTAGTATCGCGAAAGATTACACCTATCCGACTCCATTCGCTAAACCTCATCAACGGACTTCACGGCTCCTACGCACAATCCTCATTTGGCTCATTGCACCAGACTCTAGGTCTTATCGGCGATGTCGGTACGCTGTACATGAGCAACTACGCCGTGTGTGCCGATGAGCCCACAGCAGACTTCACGGCGCTACCCTTCCGCGTAAAGTCTCTCATCACCGCCAACGTCCACACGGAGCCCCTCACGCCAATTCTTTCCACTACGCTATCCAAGTGTGTGACCCAACCATTAACAAAGCTTGTGCTTGGGAAGGTCCCGGAGAGACTTCTCGCCAGCTTACAGGCCGCTCTTGTGGCCTCAGCAGCTACTCTTGTCTGCTTTCATATTGGTCTGGACTACCGGCAACGGGAGACTGTACCAGGTAACGCCACTCCCTTCATGCATGCTGTCAGCGTGCTAAATATGAGCCCTACATGGTACAGATTTCGGCAACACGATTGACCTCGGCGTCTGCCACGCTCTGCAGAGCCTTGGCTGCACAATCAAGTTGATAGATATCGGGCTCGGCTCTTTCTGGACGGGGCTCAGGTATTTTATACCGCTGATAAAACCGCAGGATATACATCCTCATTCGACGCTCCGGCGTGTATCGGTGCACCTCCACATAAATGACACATTCGACCATAGGAAGTTGCTTTACAATGCCGACCTTCGACAGGAACTGGAAACCAGGCTTTCACTTTTCTCTAAACTTCGAGAATTTCTGGTAGTGTTTCTAGATCCCGATACGTGGGTGCCCCACATCGTCGTTCTCTCCGTTCTCTCTGAAGTCCACACCGCCTTTCCCCTCTTAGACGAGCAGGGGCTTGTGCGTGTTGTCGATCATTCCCAGATGGAGAGTGGTGCCTCTATTCATCATCTTTATATGGACAAAAATGAACCCTGCGACAACAATGCGTGAGACTATGATTCTCTACCTACCAGTCATACTACTACTTGCCCTATTGAATGTGGTCCATTTCCGATGATGTCTTTCCTATCTATTGCTGCTAAGCTGATATACCTCTTACATTTACCCATATGGCACGAAAGTAAGTATTGTACTTACCTTGAGCCCCCACCCAGTGATCCCCCGGTCTGAGTCGCCAGCTATATGTATGTTTGCTTAGCTCTGCTTGATACTCGTCCCCAGACCCCTCTCCGGGCTCTCCCGTCATTTGTGGCCTGTTTCGTCTTTCATTCTACCCGATTTAGCCCTCGCAGCCTCTGTCGTTATCCGACACGTTCCGAGCCAATCCTCCCGCTTTACTCGTCCCTCGCAGCCTCGGGCGGTGTCTGACCGATCAAGCCGCCCGTTCCCCGGGCCAATCCCATTTATTGTATTTACGCACTTCGCTAGTTTCTGTTGCGTATATATCCCGGGTTTACTAGCATTGACCAGCCTCGCAGCGGACTAGTACTGGTACTCGCCCAACGCCATCCTCTCTCAACATTCAACGCCACCCACCAAACGCCACCCTAGGCTGCTCCCTGGAGCGAAGCGAAGACGCCCCTTTCTCCCTTTCTGTCTGACCCGTCTTAACCCTCGGAGCTTCTGGCGATGTCTGGCGTTCCGTGGCCTGCCGCTTCTGCCAGTTTTAGGCAAGTATTTATGCGTCTCCCTGCTCTCTGGTGCATATATATACGACTTGGCCCCTCCAGTGTGTACTGGCAAGCAGCGCTGTATATTCTATTTAATTTAATTACATTGCAACCGTAATACTGTACTAAGCTGGTTGTAGCTGTAGCTGTAGCCGTAGCTTCACCGCCGGCACCTTTGTATCAGACAGCCTTGCCCAACGCCACCCTAACCCAACACCAGGCTAGGAGCCTCCCAGAGCGAAGCGAAGGCGCCTCTTGTATTACATTGTCCATATAGTCTTAGTGTGCACAATTACTTGATGCTACATATTCTGATACTACAGCAGACGGAATGCGCTGCAATACTTGAGCACTTGCGGTGACAGTTAGCGTACTCTGATTGGTTGAACGATGCGAGGTTTTTGAGGGTCCCACTTCCGTTTGGGGACCCCGAGAAGAAGAAGGGCCCTCCGCGACAAGTCGATGTTCCTGCAGTATGCACCGAACATCAATTAACCAGGCCTCAGGCTACAGTAACGTTATGCCATCGACTATTCTCAATCTACCGTCGTTATCACCGCCTAGACAGCAGTCATTGCCAAAATGATTCTCAGAAACGACTACATGGATTCGCGCGCGCTGCCAAGACCAATGCAGGCCCCCTAACTTCCCTTTCTACACTTTCTACCCTCCGCAACAGTCTGGACGACGCTGAAGGAGAGTTAAGAAGCGAGCTGCAGGCGAAATGGCGTCAGAAGAGAGCCCGCTGATAGGGGAGCAAGTTGATGAGGGTGTGAGGGAGCATCGGCGAGGACGTGTATGAGAGGTTTATACCCGCGCAGAAGAGGACCATAACGGCTCTCATATCCCTGGCGGGATTGCTCCCATGTACGTTACTCCTTTAGTCTGATCTGTGCGCTGTGCTAACGCTCGATGCGCATACAGTATTTGTGTCGGGGACGTTTATCCCATCCATTCCGAACATTGCCAAAGATCTGAGGACGACTGGTGCGGTAGTGAGGTGAGTCTACTGTATTCGTGAAAGTCAAGCATTCATGACCAACTGAGGATGTCTTCAGCTTAGCCGTGAGCCTGTCAGTATTCGCCAACGCTCTCGGAAGTCTCCTTTGGGCAACATATTCAAGTTATTGTGCGTGTCTCATCTTCAAGCGTCAGTTGGTCTTTTTGCTAACTTGTCGTCCTCGGCTTTAGACGGACGCAATCCTATATATCTAGCCTCCATTGCATTTGAAGCTGTTGGATCACTAGGCGTTGCTACTTCTCGAACTCTCGGAGCCCTTCTCGCATGGCGGGTGTTGCAAGCATTCGGTGCTTCGAGTGGTCTCTCAGTCGGTGTCGGTGTGATAGGCGACATCTACAAGCTCGAAGAGCGGGGTGCAGCCTCTGGGATATTCTTCGCCGTACGTCGCGGCTTTTCTTACCCGCACTTTTCACTCTCATCCCGCTCCTGCAATCCCTGCAGGCTGTTCTCCTTGGCGCCGCCCTCGCACCATTTGTCGGCGGTACAGCGTCGTACTGCTACTAGTGGCGAGGAGTTCAGTACGGCTTGTGCGGTTTCGCCATCTTCTGCTGGATCCTCACGATTCTACGACAGCCTGAGACTAGCCAACCGGGCGCGAGGGGCATCAACAAAGCACGCGCCAACGGCGATAAGGTTGGCTGGGTCTGGCTGAATCCGTTGAAGAGTCTTGGTTTGCTATGGAGCCCGAATGTTCTATTTCTGGTAAGTGAGCATTGCATGATGCGTCTCGTGGCTTTACTGAGCATAGCTGTCCAGGCTATGGAAGGAGCTTTCGTGCTGTTAACTGATTATAGTGAGCTCGTGTTATTATATCACCAGTCGTCCTACGCATTCTGATATGTATAAGCCCTGACTGTCCCCATCGCCTTCACGATCGGCAAGAAGTGTAATATCACCAACGAGGCTTTGCTTGGAGCGCTCTGCATACCGCTCGGGCTCGGAAACTGCGGTGCGCTCACAAGAGCTGTTGCCTATGGAGGAGTTACTGATGCTCCTGGGGATAGTTGGCGCACCACTTGCGGGTGCCCTCTCCGACAGGCTCGTTGTCAAGTGGCGGAAGCGGCGTGCCAGCAAGTGGGTCCCTGAGGACCGCCTCCGCGCTACTCTGCCCGGAGCGTTCGCGATGGTCCCCTGCTCGATCTTGTTCTCGGGACTTGCTACGCAGTACGTCAACGGACGACTAGGCCTCACTTTCAGCCTTATCCTATTGTTCATGAACGGCTTGGGTGTGAGTAGTGCTAATTTTGTCGTACTCACCTGTCCTAATCGACGCGTGTGGCAGGTCGACTTCGTGCTGAGTCCAGCAGCAGCCTACCACGTTGACATCCTCCATGACCGGAGCGCTGAGGTTACTGCCGCTGGCATGTACGTCCACTTAGCGCTGTCATGTGGAGCCATTCTCAAAGTTTGCTGTTACAGGTGCTTCCGGGGTGCTTTTGTTGCGATCTCCGTCGCGTTTATCCTACCATCCATCAACACATATGACGTTTCATTTACCAATGCTGTTATTGCCGTTGTCTCGATGATAGGTGCCGTGTAAGCACATTACTTCATAGTAGTACAGCTGGAACCCTGACCACAGTTCATGTTTGCACAGGCTCATCTGGAGTCTGAGCCGATAAAGTATGGCAATGATAGGTTCCGCGCGTGGGCTGATGTTGGCTTTACCACTCTGAGGGACAATTAGGGGGGTTCAGAGTGGACGAAAGGTCAATTCTGAGGTCGATTCCAAAGTCGATTCGAATGAGAACCGACTTCCCAGAATAGGGCGCTTCCGCGTCCTGGAAAGTCGATTCTGGCCAGAATCGACAAGTTGTCGAACCGACTCCGGAGTCGGTTCGCACCTCGATTCTAAGGTCAATTTGAGCTGTCCCCTACCTGTTCTGCTCCCTCCCGCCCTAAATAAATTCATAGGACTGTCGTGTCAATTTATTAATACACTCTAGGACCGACTGTTGCCACAAGAAGTGAAAGATGCACCATTCTCCCCATACTGAGTGAGCTGGCATGCGATTCTCAGCTTTCTATGGGCCAAAATATAAATTTCTGCCTAGCTTCGAATATTCACAGCTCTGGCTACATTTTTCTCTCACAATGTTTTTGTAATGTGTACTAGGTGATGTGTAGGCAAGGTCACGATGTGTAGGTATGAATCGCTGAAGAATCGACTTTTTAGGAAGGGGTTCAGAGTTGAAATTGATTCTGATGTCAATTCAAGTAACTTTTGCTAATGAGAATCGACTTCAGAATCGACCTCAGAATCGATGTTTTCGTCCAACTCTGAACTCCTCTATTAGTAGACCTGCTTCTTGTTAAATTTGCTTATAGCTGTATATTATGCTCTTTCGGAACCTTGTATCCTCGAACTTAGGCATCTGTGCTGTTGGTAGAGGATTTTTCAGTATCGTGATTGGAGGTATCTCTAGGCCCTAGTGTCAGTTAATATTCCTCAACATTTTTCAACAGATAAACCTGATCATGGGTTCATGCTATTTTACGATACTTCGTAAAGCTCAGTGGCTTGGGACGACTCACAAACAATTACATAAGCACAGGAAGTGTGGCGCACGCCGAGCTTGATCTCAGATCTTAACTCCGGTCTCCGAGATCCGGATCGGCGGTGTGACGTCCCCCGCCTTTGCCGCCGCCCCTTTCCTCACTGGTCTCAGCATCGCAACTGTGAGTACCGCCCTCTCTCCGCAGCCGCAGCGTCCATTTCAACGGCAGTGTGCTACAAGTAGCCGCTGTGTCGTTTGTCTTGGATTGCATGTTGACGTTCCCATGCCATCCAGAAGAAACCCGCTGCAGATGTCGAGTCTGCTCAGCCAAGTCCGTCGGTCCGTCGATAATGCCAAGGCGGAGGTTCATGATCGTGCGCATGAGTTCGCCCAGAAGCATAATGTCGAGACGAAATACGTCGACGTAACGTTCCACTTCATTGGCGCAAATGGGATCCCGAAGATGGACGTGGTGGGTACGGCTGATCCGTACTTTATCGCCAAGCTCGATAATAACATCAAATTCGTGTAAGTTAATAGTGACACCTTCAGTGCGGGAGAA
Organism: Terana coerulea; assembly: GCA_024811115.1. Classification (NCBI taxonomy): domain Eukaryota; kingdom Fungi; phylum Basidiomycota; class Agaricomycetes; order Polyporales; family Phanerochaetaceae; genus Terana; species Terana coerulea. Next base: position 25,109 of record JAKOGH010001157.1, read on the forward strand.
CCACTCACTTCTTGTCGCAGATCGACAGTTCAGGTCAACACCCTCAGTCCAGTTTGGAATGAGTATTGGATGGTCAAGAATGTGCCCGAGCATTGCCAACCTGCACGTCGAGGTGATGGACAAGGACGACGGGGTGATTACCGACGACATTGTTGGTAATTTCAATACCACTGTATCCCCAGGAGCGAAAGAGTTTACCATTCAGTCGCCTTCGATTCGACGGAGCAGGGGCACGTTTTGGATGAAGGTATGCTATGGCCTGAACATACGAGGGCATCAGAAACTAACGGAGAGGTTTCAGATAGAAGCCACACCTTCGCAGGACCAGAAAGCAGACAAGAGGCCGTATATCTTCGACGGCCCAATCCGCTTCTCCCGCCATTTCTCCCCGACTATCGGTCGCCTGACGAACCTGGACGACGCCCGCCTGTATTCAACATGGAAAATGTTCTTGCGTGGTGTTCGTCTTCACTTTAGCGACGACGAGACGCAGCATTGGAACACGAACTACAAGGCTGCGCAGGCGATCTTCCAGAACCCGGGCTCGATAGCTGTGCGGACGACGATACAAGCCGGCCACCGAATGCTGTACGCTCGCACGACGTCCGAACGGCTTTGGGGTCATCAGCGACGTGAAAGACGTCATCACCCTCCCTGCACGGCGGCAAAGAAGGCACCGTCGCTGCGCACCGCGTCAAGCCGGCCGTCTACACGTACATTCTCGCCGTGGACGACGACTCCTTCCGCTTCTCCGAGACGGGCGCCGCTTTCTTTGTGGACTTCGCGTCGAAGCATGCCCTGCACGCGAACTGCGCGGAGGCGGTGCGCTACTCGGGCGAGTTCCACCCGCGGCCTGCGGGCGGCTGGGAGCACTTTGACGACGCGACGCCGGACGACGCGGTGCAGTGGGAGCTGGTCATCGACAACAACTCGGGGACGTACTCGCCCAACCCGATGCTCTTGCCGAACCTGAAGGAGCTCCTGGAGTACAATTTCCCCGGGTTCAAGATCTACGCATACGACTTCAACGACCCGCGACTGAAGGAGAGTCGGGAGGCATGCCGGGCGTACGCCCTGAACAAGCGTGGCGTGCAACAAGATGAGCTGCAGCCGCATACGCACGGCGAGGAGACGTTGTTGCAGGACGCATCGAGGCAACCTAGCGTTAGCATCGAGGGTGGGACGCCGCAGATGCTCACCTAGACGCAGTCTGTTTCACGGCCGGACCTTCACCCACGGCGATACCCATTCTACTCTATCTATCTAACGAACGTCTTGCTGCAAGAGATATATAAGGACAGTGGTGTTGGCTTGATATACTTACTGTTGTAGATCTATATGTTCGCGTTGCTACGACTCACCACTAGAATACAAGCTGTATAAACGGAGAAGGACTCGCCTATCTCAGTACAAATCCCCGTCACGGCCCCCGAAATCTACGCCAGAGCTTACTCTATATTTGTCCAAGCATTCCAGCCGTGGTGTCGGCCACAGAATTCCGTTCGTCATGAAGGTAATCCGTATCGATATCTTTCTGCTTATGTGAGAGATTCTTTACAATTCCTATTCCAGCTCGCACGGATGCATTATCTTTTTGTAACTCCACCACGTCTACAGTGTCATCCGCGAGATTCTCGCTCTTGCTGTGAGACATGCGCTCGGTCTCGGCAACCAAAAGGCACTCGTGCGGGTGTACTTCCACGGACTTGCCAATGAAGCTCGACGTACGGTATATTTGGGTGCGGTATTGGTCTCGCTTGCAGAGCCCCGTTGATTCCATGTCTTCTCCTACTTCTCACTTGTATACAAAGGCATTGTCCGACTCGCACTGAATGAGAGAAGGTCTGGCAGGGTCCCTGGCTGATGTACCTCAGCTGGCCTCATGTAGTGATAGTGCCGGATCGATCCTCTCAGTGGAGTATGCGACTACCCCTCGATTCTACCTCCACATCGAACAATGGGCTGATAGGAAGGCTAGCCCGGTTTTGGACATGTGTACGATGCGTGGGCATCATGGAGTTTGTATGGCAACTTTGGCCCTCAGGGTATAATTGCATGAGCGCTTGGTACACTCGTTGCGGGGCAGCCTGCACCTTCTGGCGTGCTGATACCTGAATTGCCGAGAGATGCATGTGTCTGTTCCGTGGGCTATGCTACATTCTGATCTTCTGCAAAACGTGTCTCCTCCTGCCCAGTGCTTGCTGGCAAATGAAAACCTCCGAGTTCTAGTTAGGCTTGAAGTTAGTGATTGCCGCTTTGGGAAGGAGACCCCCGAGACCCTTCACCGCTGGTGGCAGTCTCCAAGTTTCTGTGGTGATCAGTAATTTCTGAAAATTTAAGCGCGCTATTATGAACATGTTACATGCTTCCAGGCGCATTCTGCTGAGATGGTGTGCCGGGATAGCCATAAGCTGTGAGGACTGCGCCGCTGCGATGCGAACTTGTATCAAGCGCCCGACATATTTGGGCATGCTTCCTGGGGTCCCCCTTACATACCTCCACCTCGTGGGCGACCTTGCCACCTACTTCTTCCTCGAGTCGTTGTGGGCGAAAGCTCTCGGCGAATTTCCACTTCTACGCCCCCGATTGCTCTTGATTCACTACCTGCTGTCTTTGGGCCGATGTTTTTCTGATTTTTGGGACCTACAACTCGGATTTGCTGTGAGCACGCTTTTTGTCTCGCACCATGTCGTTGACGACGCATCCTGACCTTCGACCCGCCCACAAGTGCTGCTTTTGCCCTCCCGATACTATGGATACCTTTTCTGCGCCATCTGAAAAGTATCGGAACCACTTTATTGGCGAGGAATCCCCATCGGCTGCATGTCCCAGCCACTACTCTCACACGACACAAGACACTCCTTCGCTGGAGCCCTGGTTGTACAGCGAGAACCCATTTTCGT
>JAKOGH010001158.1:0-10401 GCA_024811115.1 Terana coerulea
TTCATCCAGGAGTATGTTGTTGCCCGGTGGCGTCGCACCTCAGAGGTTTGTGATGCATTAGTCAGCAAGTGGGCAAGCAACAATCGCGAATATGTACCTGGTCCCATGTAATGCCCGCCCAGCCCCGCCAACGTAATCATATGCGCGCAATCATGAGAACATCCAAGTCTCGATAATGAAGGATGTTACGAGGCGAATCACTAACTGAAACGAGCGAGAGGAAATGGCGTACGCATACAGTACGCAGACGCGGCAGGCTGGGCTGGGCTGCGATGTCCAACGTTGTATGATGGGAACAAGGCCAGTGACTAGTCATGCATGGCCGTCAACCAGTGGGTGCCAGTAAGAGACAAGGGTGACTCACCAAGGTAGACCCTGGCCACTTGGAATGAAAATGATGCTGCTAAGCACCGGGGGTCATGAGAGGATGGGGGTCGTGGACAGAGGCGATGAAGGATACGGTGCCGATGACGCGCCTTATAACCTCAACGATCCATACCCAAATTGGGTGACGGCGCAAAGGCCCATGGGCCATATTCTCCCAACGTAGCCCTGGCCGCCGCGACTATGTCAAGAATATCTCTCTGCACGAATATGGAATGAATATGTACTTATTATGCAGCATATACAGGGATATCAACACTGACTATTTTGGGTCAACATGCAGTGGCTGTCGTACACTGAATCATGTCTTGGGCGCGTCCAACACTTCTAGAGCCAACTTCACATATTTGCTCGCACATTTTCTCTTGGCTACGGCTAAATGGAAGCAGTCTACCATCTATCATTACGTGGATGGCAGAAATGCTGGAATATTTTGCACGCAAGACTGAAGCAAGAAGAGACGAAAGCCGCACGGAGAAGGGCGCTAATCATATGGTGGCGGATGTCCGAATCGACGCGCGGGCCTCCGGCCCTGGATCCACCTCTGCTTTATACCACCACAGCATCCACCGCTGACGCGGAAAGCAAACGCGATACGAACCACGACTCAAGTGTAAGTTAACGTCGCCTGTTCATTCTCGATTCTCATCCAATGCCTGCTTGAGTTAGGCTCTCGCACAGACAGTTGGTTCTGAAGAGTCTACAGCAATGGCAGCAGCTCGGTTGCCGGTGGAAATCATGGACAGATTTTTGTCGTATCTCGATTATATATCGGAAGCCTATGAAATCAACGAAGACGATGCCGTGAACGAAAAGCTGTCCAGACGAGACCTCAAGGCTTGTTCTCTCATATCTGCGATGTGGACTGACATCGCACGCCGCCGACTCTTCCGTGTCGTGTGGACGAGCTTCCAGAGCGTCCGTCCGACATCCCCGATCACCTGTACAGTCATCCTCGACTCGAAGCCTTCTTGGTACTTTGGCAGCAAATCCATTGATTGCCAATAGTATATGTCATCTACGGCTGCGTATACTATCCTGGGCGGCGTCGGCACTGCCCCATTCCGAGGTCTACGATGTCGACCGACATGTACTTGCAAACGTGCTGGAAAGTCTCCCACGGCTTAGCACACTCAGTCTGGCGAACATCGCAGTTACCCATAGCAGCGTGGATTCATCCAATAACCTAGTATCGCGAAAGATTACACCTATCCGACTCCATTCGCTAAACCTCATCAACGGACTTCACGGCTCCTAATCAATCATTTGGCTCATTGCACCAGACTCTAGGTCTTATCGGCGATGTCGGTACGCTGTACATGAGCAACTACGCCGTGTGTGCCGATGAGCCCACAGCAGACTTCACGGCGCTACCCTTCCGCGTAAAGTCTCTCATCACCGCCAACGTCCACACGGAGCCCCTCACGCCAATTCTTTCCACTACGCTATCCAAGTGTGTGACCCAACCATTAACAAAGCTTGTGCTTGGGAAGGTCCCGGAGAGACTTCTCGCCAGCTTACAGGCCGCTCTTGTGGCCTCAGCAGCTACTCTTGTCTGCTTTCATATTGGTCTGGACTACCGGCAACGGGAGACTGTACCAGGTAACGCCACTCCCTTCATGCATGCTGTCAGCGTGCTAAATATGAGCCCTACATGGTACAGATTTCGGCAACACGATTGACCTCGGCGTCTGCCACGCTCTGCAGAGCCTTGGCTGCACAATCAAGTTGATAGATATCGGGCTCGGCTCTTTCTGGACAGGGCTCAGGTATTTTATACCGCTGATAAAACCGCAGGATATACATCCTCATTCGACGCTCCGGCGTGTATCGGTGCACCTCCACATAAATGACACATTCGACCATAGGAAGTTGCTTTACAATGCCGACCTTCGACAGGAACTGGAAACCAGGCTTTCACTTTTCTCTAAACTTCGAGAATTTCTGGTAGTGTTTCTAGATCCCGATACGTGGGTGCCCCACATCGTCGTTCTCTCCGTTCTCTCTGAAGTCCACACCGCCTTTCCCCTCTTAGACGAGCAGGGGCTTGTGCGTGTTGTCGATCATTCCCAGATGGAGAGTGGTGCCTCTATTCATCATCTTTATATGGACAAAAATGAACCCTGCGACAACAATGCGTGAGACTATGATTCTCTACCTACCAGTCATACTACTACTTGCCCTATTGAATGTGGTCCATTTCCGATGATGTCTTTCCTATCTATTGCTGCTAAGCTGATATACCTCTTACATTTACCCATATGGCACGAAAGTAAGTATTGTACTTACCTTGAGCCCCCACCCAGTGATCCCCGGTCTGAGTCGCCAGCTATATGTATGTTTGCTTAGCTCTGCTTGATACTCGTCCCCAGACCCCTCTCCGGGCTCTCCCGTCATTTGTGGCCTGTTTCGTCTTTCATTCTACCCGATTTAGCCCTCGCAGCCTCTGTCGTTATCCGACACGTTCCGAGCCAATCCTCCCGCTTTACTCGTCCCTCGCAGCCTCGGGCGGTGTCTGACCGATCAAGCCGCCCGTTCCCGGGCCAATCCCATTTATTGTATTTACGCACTTCGCTAGTTTCTGTTGCGTATATATCCCGGGTTTACTAGCATTGACCAGCCTCGCAGCGGACTAGTACTGGTACTCGCCCAACGCCATCCTCCTCTCAACATTCAACGCCACCCACCAAACGCCACCCTAGGCTGCTCCCTGGAGCGAAGCGAAGACGCCCCTTTCTCCCTTTCTGTCTGACCCGTCTTAACCCTCGGAGCTTCTGGCGATGTCTGGCGTTCCGTGGCCTGCCGCTTCTGCCAGTTTTAGGCAAGTATTTATGCGTCTCCCTGCTCTCTGGTGCATATATATACGACTTGGCCCCTCCAGTGTGTACTGGCAAGCAGCGCTGTATATTCTATTTAATTTAATTACATTGCAACCGTAATACTGTACTAAGCTGGTTGTAGCTGTAGCTGTAGCCGTAGCTTCACCGCCGGCACCTTTGTATCAGACAGCCTTGCCCAACGCCACCCTAACCCCACAGGCTAGGAGCCTCCCCAGAGCGAAGCGAAGGCGCCTCTTGTATTACATTGTCCATATAGTCTTAGTGTGCACAATTACTTGATGCTACATATTCTGATACTACAGCAGACGGAATGCGCTGCAATACTTGAGCACTTGCGGTGACAGTTAGCGTACTCTGATTGGTTGAACGATGCGAGGTTTTGAGGTCCCACTTCCGTTTGGGGACCCCGAGAAGAAGAAGGGCCCTCCGCGACAAGTCGATGTTCCTGCAGTATGCACCGAACATCAATTAACCAGGCCTCAGGCTACAGTAACGTTATGCCATCGACTATTCTCAATCTACCGTCGTTATCACCGCCTAGACAGCAGTCATTGCCAAAATGATTCTCAGAAACGACTACATGGATTCGCGCGCGCTGCCAAGACCAATGCAGGCCCCCTAACTTCCCTTTCTACACTTTCTACCCTCCGCAACAGTCTGGACGACGCTGAAGGAGAGTTAAGAAGCGAGCTGCAGGCGAAATGGCGTCAGAAGAGAGCCCGCTGATGGGGAGCAAGTTGATGAGGGTGTGAGGGAGCATCGGCGAGGACGTGTATGAGAGGTTTATACCCGCGCAGAAGAGGACCATAACGGCTCTCATATCCCTGGCGGGATTGCTCCCATGTACGTTACTCCTTTAGTCTGATCTGTGCGCTGTGCTAACGCTCGATGCGCATACAGTATTTGTGTCGGGGACGTTTATCCCATCCATTCCGAACATTGCCAAAGATCTGAGGACGACTGGTGCGGTAGTGAGGTGAGTCTACTGTATTCGTGAAAGTCAAGCATTCATGACCAACTGAGGATGTCTTCAGCTTAGCCGTGAGCCTGTCAGTATTCGCCAACGCTCTCGGAAGTCTCCTTTGGGCAACATATTCAAGTTATTGTGCGTGTCTCATCTTCAAGCGTCAGTTGGTCTTTTTGCTAACTTGTCGTCCTCGGCTTTAGACGGACGCAATCCTATATATCTAGCCTCCATTGCATTTGAAGCTGTTGGATCACTAGGCGTTGCTACTTCTCGAACTCTCGGAGCCCTTCTCGCATGGCGGGTGTTGCAAGCATTCGGTGCTTCGAGTGGTCTCAGTCGGTGTCGGTGTGATAGGCGACATCTACAAGCTCGAAGAGCGGGGTGCAGCCTCTGGGATATTCTTCGCCGTACGTCGCGGCTTTTCTTACCCGCACTTTTCACTCTCATCCCGCTCCTGCAATCCCTGCAGGCTGTTCTCCTTGGCGCCGCCCTCACCATTTGTCGGCGGTACAGCGTCGTACTGCTACTAGTGGCGAGGGAGTTCAGTACGGCTTGTGCGGTTTCGCCATCTTCTGCTGGATCCTCACGATTCTACGACAGCCTGAGACTAGCCAACCGGGCGCGAGGGGCATCAACAAAGCACGCGCCAACGGCGATAAGGTTGGCTGGGTCTGGCTGAATCCGTTGAAGAGTCTTGGTTTGCTATGGAGCCCGAATGTTCTATTTCTGGTAAGTGAGCATTGCATGATGCGTCTCGTGGCTTTACTGAGCATAGCTGTCCAGGCTATGGAAGGAGCTTTCGTGCTGTTAACTGATTATAGTGAGCTCGTGTTATTATATCACCAGTCGTCCTACGCATTCTGATATGTATAAGCCCTGACTGTCCCCATCGCCTTCACGATCGGCAAGAGTGTAATATCACCAACGAGGCTTTGCTTGGAGCGCTCTGCATACCGCTCGGGCTCGGAAACTGCGGTGCGCTCACAAGAGCTGTTGCCTATGGAGGAGTTACTGATGCTCCTGGGGATAGTTGGCGCACCACTTGCGGGTGCCCTCTCCGACAGGCTCGTTGTCAAGTGGCGGAAGCGGCGTGCCAGCAAGTGGGTCCCTGAGGACCGCCTCCGCTACTCTGCCCGGAGCGTTCGCGATGGTCCCCTGCTCGATCTTGTTCTCGGGACTTGCTACGCAGTACGTCAACGGACGACTAGGCCTCACTTTCAGCCTTATCCTATTGTTCATGAACGGCTTGGGTGTGATGGTGCTAATTTTGTCGTACTCACCTGTCCTAATCGACGCGTGTGGCAGGTCGACTTCGTGCTGAGTCCAGCAGCAGCCTACCACGTTGACATCCTCCATCCGACCGGCCGGGCGAGGTTACTGCCGCTGGCATGTACGTCCACTTAGCGCTGTCATGTGGAGCCATTCTCAAAGTTTGCTGTTACAGGTGCTTCCGGGTGCTTTTGTTGCGATCTCCGTCGCGTTTATCCTACCATCCATCAACACATATGACGTTTCATTTACCAATGCTGTTATTGCCGTTGTCTCGATGATAGGTGCCGTGTAAGCACATTACTTCATAGTAGTACAGCTGGAACCCTGACCACAGTTCATGTTTGCACAGGCTCATCTGGAGTCTGAGCCGATAAGTATGGCAATGATAGGTTCCGCGCGTGGGCTGATGTTGGCTTTACCACTCTGAGGGACAATTAGGGGTTCAGAGTGGACGAAAAGTCAATTCTGAGGTCGATTCCAAAGTCGATTCGAATGAGAACCGACTTCCCAGAATAGGGCGCTTCCGCGTCCTGGAAAGTCGATTCTGGCCAGAATCGACAAGTTGTCGAACCGACTCCGGAGTCGGTTCGCACCTCGATTCTCTAAGGTCAATTTGAGCTGTCCCCTACCTGTTCTGCTCCCTCCCGCCCTAAATAAATTCATAGGACTGTCGTGTCAATTTATTAATACACTCTAGGACCGACTGTTGCCACAAGAAGTGAAAGATGCACCATTCTCCCCATACTGAGTGAGCTGGCATGCGATTCTCAGCTTTCTATGGGCCAAAATATAAATTTCTGCCTAGCTTCGAATATTCACAGCTCTGGCTACATTTTCTCTCACAATGTTTTTGTAATGTGTACTAGGTGATGTGGTAGGGCAAGGTCACGATGTGTAGGTATGAATCGCTGAAGAATCGACTTTTTAGGAAGGGGGTTCAGAGTTGAAATTGATTCTGATGTCAATTCAAGTAACTTTTGCTAATGAGAATCGACTTCAGAATCGACCTCAGAATCGATGTTTTCGTCCAACTCTGAACTCCTCTATTAGTAGACCTGCTTCTTGTTAAATTTGCTTATAGCTGTATATTATGCTCTTTCGGAACCTTGTATCCTCGAACTTAGGCATCTGTGCTGTTGGTAGAGGATTTTTCAGTATCGTGATTGGAGGTATCTCTAGGCCCTAGTGTCAGTTAATATTCCTCAACATTTTTCAACAGATAAAGCTGACCATGGGTTCATGCTATTTTACGATACTTCGTAAAGCCTAGTGGCTTGGGACGACTCACAAACAATTACATAAGCACAGGAAGTGTGGCGCACGCCGAGCTTGATCTCAGATCTTAACTCCGGTCTCCGAGATCCGGATCGGCGGTGTGACGTCCCCCGCCTTTGCCGCCGCCCCTTTCCTCACTGGTCTCAGCATCGCAACTGTGAGTACCGCCCTCTCCGCAGCCGCAGCGTCCATTTCAACGGCAGTGTGCTACAAGTAGCCGCTGTGTCGTTTGTCTTGGATTACATGGTGACTTCCCATGCCATCCAGAAGAAACCCGCTGCAGATGTCGAGTCTGCTCAGCCAAGTCCGTCGGTCCGTCGATAATGCCAAGGCGGAGGTTCATGATCGTGCGCATGAGTTCGCCCAGAAGCATAATGTCGAGACGAAATACGTCGACGTAACGTTCCACTTCATTGGCGCAAATGGGATCCCGAAGATGGACGTGGTGGGTACGGCTGATCCGTACTTTATCGCCAAGCTCGATAATAACATCAAATTCGTGTAAGTTAATAGTGACACCTTCAGTGCGGGAGAACCACTCACTTCTTGTCGCAGATCGACAGTTCAGGTCAACACCCTCAGTCCAGTTTGGAATGAGTATTGGATGGTCAAGAATGTGCCCAGCATTGCCAACCTGCACGTCGAGGTGATGGACAAGGACGACGGGGTGATTACCGACGACATTGTTGGTAATTTCAATACCACTGTTTCCCCAGGAGCGAAAGAGTTTACCATCCAGTCGCCTTCGATTCGACGGAGCAGGGGCACGTTTTGGATGAAGGTGTGCTATGGCCTGAATATACGAGGCGCATCAGAGACTAACGGAGAGGTTTCAGATAGAAGCCACACCTTCGCTGGACCAGAAAGCAGACAAGAGGCCGTATATCTTCGACGGCCCAATCCGCTTCCCGCCATTTCTCCGACTATCGGTCGCCTGACGAACCTGGACGACGCCCGCCTATATTCAACATGGAAAATGTTCTTGCGTGGTGTTCGTCTTCACTTTAGCGACGACGAGACGCAGCATTGGAACACGAACTACAAGGCTGCGCAGGCGATCTTCCAGAACCCGGGCTCGATAGCTGTGCGGACGACGATACAAGCCGGCCACCGAATGCTGTACGCTCGCACGACGTCCGAACGGCTTTGGGGTCATCAGCGACGTGAAAGACGTCATTACCCTCCTGCACGGCGGCAAAGAAGGCACCGTCGCTGCGCACCGCGTCAAGCCGGCTGTCTACACGTACATCCTCGCCGTGGACGACGACTCCTTCCGCTTCTCCGAGACGGGCGCCGCTTTCTTTGTGGACTTCGCGTCGAAGCATGCGCTGCACGCCAACTGCGCGGAGGCGGTGCGCTACTCGGGCGAGTTCCACCCGCGGCCTGCGGGCGGCTGGGAGCACTTTGACGACGCGACGCCGGACGACGCGGTGCAGTGGGAGCTGGTCATCGACAACAACTCGGGGACGTACTCGCCCAACCCGATGCTCTTGCCGAACCTGAAGGAGCTCCTGGAGTACAATTTCCCCGGGTTCAAGATCTACGCATACGACTTCAACGACCCGCGACTGAAGGAGAGTCGGGAGGCATGCCGGGCGTACGCCCTGAACAAGCGTGGCGTGCAACAAGATGAGCTGCAGCCGCATACGCACGGCGAGGAGACGTTGTTGCAGGACGCATCGAGGCAACCTAGCGTTAGCATCGAGGGTGGGACGCCGCAGATGCTCACCTAGACGCAGTCTGCTTCACGGCCGGACCATCCACGGCGATACCCATTCTACTCTATCTATCTAACGAACGTCTTGCTGCAAGAGATATATAAGGACAGTTGTGTTGGCTCGATATACTTACTGTTGTAGATCTATATGTTCGCGTTGCTACGACTCACCACTAGAATACAAGCTGTATAAACGGAGAAGGACTCGCCTATCTCAGTACAAATACCCCATCACGGTCCCCGGAATTCTACGCCAGAGCTTACTCTAAATTTGTCCAAGCATTCCAACCGTGGTGTCGGCCACAGAATTCCGTTCGTCATGAAGGTAATCCGTATCGATATCTTTCTGCTCATGTGAGAGATTCTTTACAATTTCTATTCCAGCTCGCACGGACGCATTATCTTTTTGTAACTCCACCACGTCTACAGTATCATCCACGAGATTCTCGCTCTTGTGGTGAGACATGCGCTCGGTCTCGGCAACCAAAAGGCACTCGTGCGGGTGTACTTCCACGGACTTGCCAATGAAGCTCGACGTACGGTATATTTGGGTGCGTTATTGGTCTCGCTTGCAGGGCCCCGTTGATTCCATGTCTTCTCCTACTTGTATACAGAGGCATTGTCCGACTCGCACTGAATGAGAGAAGGTCTGGCAGGGTCCCTGGCTGATGTACCTCAGCAGGCCTCATGTAGTGATAGTGCCGGATCGATCCTCTCAGTGGAGTATACGACTACCCCTCAATTCTACCTCCACCTCGAACAATGGGCTGATAGGAAGGCTAGCCCGGTTTCTGGACATGTGTACGATGCGTGGGCATCATGGAGTTTGTATGGTAACTTTGACCCTCAGGGTATAATTGCATGAGCGCTTGGTACACTCGTTGCGGGGCAGCCTGCACCTTCTGGCGTGCTGATACCTGAATTGCCGAGAGATGCATGTGTCTGTTCCGTAGGCTATGCTACATTCTGATCTTCTGCAAAACGTGTCTCCTCCTGCCCAGTGCTTGCTGGCAGATGAAAACCTCCGAGTTCTAGTTAGGCCTGAAGTTAGTGATTGCCGCTTTCGGAAGATGACCCCGAGACCCTTCACCGCTGGTGGCAGTCTCCAAGTTTCTGTGGTGATCAAGCTGAAAATTTAACGCTATTATGAACATGTTATAGACTTCCAGGCGATTCTGCTGAGATGTTGTGCCGGGATAGCCATAGGCTGTGAGTACTGCGCCGCTGCGATGCGAAGTTGTATCAAGCGCCCGACATATTTGGGCATGCTTCCGGGGTCCCCCTTACATACCTCCACCTCGTGGGCGACCTTGCCAGCTACTTCTTCCTCGAGACGTTGCGGGCGAAAGCTCTCGGCGGATTTCCACTTCTACGCCCCCGATTGCCCTTGATTCACTGCCTGCTGTCTTTTGGGCCGATGTTTTTCTGATTTTTTGGGACCTATAACTCGGATTTGCTGTGAGCACGCTTTTTGTCTCGCACCATGTCGTTGACGACGCATCCTGACCTTCGACCCGCCCACAAGTGCTGCTTTTGCCCTCCCCGATACTATGGATACCTTTTCTGCCCCATCTGAAAAGTATCGGAACCACTTTATTGGCGAGGAATCCCCCATCGGTTGCATGTCCCAGCCACTACTCTCGCACGACACACAAGACACTCCTTCGCTGGGGCCCTGGTTGTACAGCGAGAACCCATTTCTCGTCTCTGCACGAGCAAGCTCTGCTCAAGCCCGTTGACGGAATCTTTGTCCAGGACGAAACCCACCGCTCATCTCATCGGTACTTCAAACACGACATCTATCCCACCCCGCCTCACACTGGCTCTTCGTTCAAGCACCCAGCGGCCCTCCCGTTCATCTACGACCACGAATTCATGGGCCCCGACTCTCGTGACGTCTCGCCACGAGGATCTCTCTCTCGAATACACACCGGGTCACACGATGT
>JAKOGH010001162.1:0-12678 GCA_024811115.1 Terana coerulea
TCACCTCGTGTAACGACAGATCCTCCTCCTCGGTCTCAGTCTCACTGGCGTTTCCGTCTCTGTCTGGCGACTCTTCCTCGGGCTCAGTCTCACGATCATCTTCTACCTTCCCAGCTACTTCTTGAACAATTTCCTCTGGCTCGGTCTCGCTGCCGTCTTCAGCAACCTGCGTGGACTGGGAAGGTACAGAGGAAATAATTCTTCGGGCTCAGTCACAGACTCGTCGGAGTCGTACTGCTTGACCGGAGGCGGAGACACGCGAGGTTTCTTCGAGGACGAGGAAGGCGCGGGTGAGGCTTTTCGTTTACTTGAGGGCGAGACGCGACGGGATGGAGGCTCGGGCTCTAACTCGGGCTCTGTAACGCTATTTTCGTCCGCCTCCTGCTCAGCCCGCTGACTCGCCTCATTCGACTGCGACGCTTGCCTTTGACTTTCTGCCAATACTGCAAACGTACGCGGAAGGCCTGCAGGAGTTGTTTCGTCGTCTTTCTTTTCTTTGCGCTCCCGCCTCTTGGGTCTCCGATCTTCGTGCTCGTCATACTCGTCCGAGGAGTGGCCCGACGCGTCGGACGTGCGTGGGGATGACGGAAAATCTGGGCGTTCGTCTTCTGAGGAGGTCGCGGAAGGGAGATCGAGGTCGCCTGCATATATTTGACCAGACGATAAGTACACGGTTGGTTAGAGGGCGAAGACAAACCGAACACAGCTATCAACGGGTTATCCTTCGCATTCAGGCCAGCCAGTGTTCTCCCCTCTCTCCCATTCGCAACAGCAACCCGCTTCTTCCTCGGTGCACCCGCCCCGCCCAACGTCTCACTCCTCCTTCGCTTCGCCTTACTCCTATGTCCATCCCACTCCTCGTCTGAACTGGCTTTCGTTTCCTGTGCAAGCTTTCCGGTGCCCTTGCTGGGCCTTCCATGTCTGGTGCGGGTCTTGATGCTGGGCTCGACAGCGATACGTCGGCCGTTGTTGAAGTCGGAGTCGGAGTCGGTCTCTGTCACAGCAACGAATTGAATGTGTTAGCCCGGATAAATTGTGGTATATACTGGTGAGAGAAAAACAAAATAAGAGACGCACCGAGGGGAGCAGGCTGAGACTTGACCTCGGCGTTAGGCTGCTTTGTTGCTCCTAGCATTGGCTTCGACGCGGACGCTCTCGCGTCGTGTTTAGCCTCCGCTTCGTAGTGCCCGTACTTGTGCTAGCGATGCGAGGACGAGACATGACCTACGCTTTTTCTGGGCTTACCTATTATTTTGAAGGATTTGCGTGAGGTACTGGCGAGTGAACGGCGTATGAAGCACAGACCAGCATGTGAGCAGACAACAAGATTGGACGAACCGACGGCAGAGGCGCCCATTAGCAGGCGTGAACCGTGCTGTTGTAGGTTATTTGGTTATTGATGCGCTGATGGTGGACGGCGGGTCAAGGCCGCCGCTTGACCTTCAACGGTCAACATCACAGTCGACACAGATACCATTACGCTTGAGTATGCTTCCTCTAGCCACCTCAACATCGGTCATTGCCGCAAGGATGCCTCGCTGGGCTCAAGCTCGGTCTTGTGGAATCGATCTGCTCAGGCGGCTGCTGGACAAGAGAGTCTCTGCTGCATTCGTAGCAGGTGAACTTTTACAGCAAATGGGCGGGAATGGCGACAAAAAGTCAACAGAGTGCGTTACCAACTTTTGAAAGCATTGATGTTGAGGCTTACATTCCGCGTTACGTACAGCTGCGAGATGTCTGAGGGCAACTGCCGAACGCCACAAAGATAATCGTCTCCCGACAAGGACGCCTCAGTGCTTCTTGACATGGCACTCCTTGGCGTGGACGACGCCCTCATCCTCAACATTCATGGCAATGCTTATGTGCACACCTATCGGGCGATCTCTCATTCGTTTTGCTAGATTTCCAGAAGGGAAGGAACCGCCTTGCGCAGTCTAAGGTTCATGGCTGTACACTCCTACCAGTGTCGTTCTGATGCGCTTAACCTTGAAGCCGAACACTGCCTTGCGGGCTGTGCTCTACAACGACCTCTCTGGTACTCGGTTCCTCCGAACTTCCCTTGACTGATGTACCATGTCCCGTCCCGTCGTCCTTTCGCCGGCACCTCGTCCCCTTGAATACGCAAGGCGCTATCTGCAGAAGACGCGATATGACGGTGACACTGATAGGTTTAACCTTCCCAAGAGGTGGGAGGACCCGGAGCCGTGGTGTACGGCGCGACTTGCAAGGGATGGACTGGAAATTCACTGGGGTAAGGCTTCTATCATGGCCGCTAAGTTCCTGCTTCCTCTGATAGCATTCTCCTTCGAAGTAGGGGTTGATGATCCTGCTACGCACAAACGGAGAAGATTTCAACACGGAGCATTGGGGACAACCACTATCACTCTCTGCTCTGACGACTACATTGATGAAGGTGTCAAGGCTTACTACTATGAAGTTGAGGTTACCTGCCTAGAATTTGCTGAGTGTGTCTCTCGATTTTCGGTTCTGGGCATGCTGAACTGAAGTCTCGTTTTCAGCACTGTACAAATAGGGTTCGTGGAAATCTCATTAGGGCTGGCTTGCTGGCCTAACAACGGCGTCAAGTTTGCGAGGATATAATGATATAGATCCCGAGCTGGGTGATGATCACTTCTCAAAAGTTCACCCTACATGTCTTGCCTATGGAAGGCAGCAGGGGCATGAAGGTATGGATGTCACAAATTGTACTGACTCTCGTACGTTGACGCTTACTCCATTTTTAGAAGGAGATGTCATCGGGTGCGGCATCGTCGAGACGGTTTACGGTGGTTGGGTATATTTTACACACAATGGTATCATCGCACGCAATGAAAATATGGGCAAGTCTCTTTTGCAGGTGCGTCTTTGTTGGTCGGCATACGGAAATTTTTCTAACCCACCATAATTGCGCCACTTTGTTAGATTCACATGCTTGCCGTTATCCTGTCGTTCGCTTCTCCTGCATTCCGCCGTCGTATGCTGCTATCCATGCCAACTTCGGACAACGGCCATTTGTCTTTGACGTGGAGAACCACTGCGAAACCACCTTCAAGCCGGACATCGTCGCGGCCTCGCTTCCAGTGGAAGTGTTGTGCCTCGTCGCCTCACAGGCATTGGCCCTTCCCGCTGAAGAAGACAAAGGCCGTCAGTCACAAAGCGCACCACTAGCCCATTTCCGGGATACTCGGCTGCACTTTCCCGCATATCGCTTGTCTGTCACAGCTGGTTTGCTCTTTGCCGGCCGCCACTTTTCGCCTGCGTGGATTTAACCCAGAAAGCCGACTTAACACAAATTACAGAATTGACTCTCGGCTCCATATCCTTACTGGGGATCTCCGTGGGTACCTTCGTCCAGACGTTGGGGATTTCCGCAGACGCGGCCGAGAATTTCGAGATAGCCTTACTGTCCGGTCTGAGCTTTCGGCTTCCAGCACTCTCAAAGCTCACTTTGGAGAAGAAACGGTCTGATGGCAGGAGTTCCTTCAACTTTGGCGCCTTTCGTCACAAAACTCGCTATCATGAACTCCCTTCGCGCGTCATCGCCATATTGCCCTCATTATTCAAGGGCTTCAGAGCACTCAGCGCATTGGTACTGCAAAATGTTCTGTTCGCGAACCCTCAATATATTGGTCGGATACTCAGCTCCCTTGACAGTCTCGTCACACTCGAGCTGAACAACGTTGGCTGGCTGCACCATGGCCGTGTGGACCTTCTTCCGAGACGAAGGCGATGTTCGAAGCATCTCGTCACCGCTAATATATCCGGGAATGCCGCCCTCATGCAGTGCATGCCTGTTTTTCTGCCCTTGATCTTGTCATCACGAATGACCTGGAGCTAAACGGACCTCTCATACGACACGCCTAATCCTATCCTGCTTGACGCTGACTCGTGGGTAATATCAAGAATTGCCCTGGACTACCTTGACATATTACCCCGTGGTCATGCACTTCACACACTTTGTGAGGACGGCGATGCAGCGCAAGGTCGTGTGCGACCCATTCTTAGCAGCCTGCGGGATGACAAAGACTGTGAGTTACCATGTCGCTGTGCCCTCACGTGCGGAGAGTGACCACCTTCATCTTTTGAAGGGTTGCTTCATATCCAAATTACCCCCAGCTGCTTCCTGAAGCTTACTCTCAAGGAATCCGTAAGCGGCCGCTGGGATCAGCGTGGTGCATCCATCAGCCTACAGGATATCTTTGTGTCCCTCCCTGCTATCCTCTGTACCTCCGAGTCCATAGCCGTACCCGAAGCCCGGTTACACCTCTTCTGCCAATCCTTGGACGGCCATCTCCACATGCTGTCAAATTTCCCACATTGCAAGGGTCGTCTCCAAATTCAAGATACGGCAGGCACGGTGGCTGAATGGTTGGAGAACCTCATACCGTGGATGGCACCCATATATGCGCCCGTGAGGGCTGCAGAGCTCGAGAGGCAAAGGCAGGAGCGGGAGACTGAGAGTCAGAAGGAAGTGAGGCTGAGATTGCACGACGCCATCATAATTCAACGCCAACGGGCGAGACCACTCAGAAGGCACTCATTTCCCGTGTAGCCCGCAAAGCAAGTGCCATGTGCTAGTGCATTAAAATGATTCTACGGCAGGATCATGATGTACCATCTTTTTGTTTTACTGCGCTTTCAAATCCATCCGTTGGCAACTCTGATTCTAGGTCTGTATTATCAGTCCGATTTCGGTCGACGTACACCTCCATTGGAAACACTAAAGAGTGTATGCCGGTGTCCATAGTGGTCGATACCCCGGCGCGCGCTGACTTGCGAGTCTTTGCCCATGCGAGGGAAGAGACAGGCTTCTGCGTGTAGAGTGTTTCGTCCTGAGCTTGGTGAGCAACACTGATAATGACATTCGCAAAGATTATGCCGGTGAGAGGTACGGCCTGCGTCAGCGAGCAATCAGAGATACACGACGAGTGAAAGCAGAGAAGCCAAATGGGGCACGACGACACGTACAATCTCTGACATAAACTCGAGGACTGGCGAGTCGGCCACAAGAACTATGAGGAAGGCAAAAAGGTAGGCCGCGTTGAGGATTCCACTCTGGAGTAGAACACGGAGGATTATTGTGAGCTGCGAGGACGCGTAGCCGGCCAGGGTCAAGTTCTTCACTTGATGGTGGATAGACCATATGCGATAGGCAAGTAGCGCTGCAAATGATGGTCGTTAGTAACGCTGAGCGCCATCACTGCGCGAAAGGACAACGTACCAGTCGCAGTTCCGTTCGACACTAAACTCAGCGAGAAGAAGATTGTGAGCCACTTCGCCTCGGAGACTATGATTTGACCGGGAAGGTCGGTGTACCGCCACATGGCATAGTATGCCGAGCCGGTGCTGACGACTGAAAGTAGTGATAGGCAGGGGTTTGCAAACCCTCGGAGGGTTAAGGGTAAGGGTACAAAGGGTAAGGGTAAGGGTTGGGAAAAGGTAACCCTTGTCTGGCAGGGGTTTACATTCAAATAACAGATGTGTTGCTAGATAGAGCTGCAAGTATTGTGAGTGCTTTCTATATCAATGCAAGCTACTCAAATAGAAGGCTGACATTATGATTGAATGAAAAAAGCACTCAAAGCACCATTTTCTGCCCATTTTGCCAAGGGTTTGAAGGGTAACCCCCAACCCTTACCCTTCATGAGGGTAAGGGTTTTGAAGGGTAAGGGTAAGGGTTAGCCTCTAAGCATGGAGGGTTTACCCTTGCCAATCACTAACTGAAAGTCACGATGGGAAAGAGGACGACCCGCAGCTGCCTTCCCCACACCACCCAGCATCGATAGTTCTGCAGAAATATCCAGCGGTAAGTACATGCATTGAACTTAAACAAAGCGCCCACGTACAACAAATGAATCACCAACGAACAGGGCAGTGGCATATATCGTACACTTGATTGTGAACAACGGCTCCTTCACGTTCTCCAGATAAATGATACGCTCGGCTCGTGTATCATGTTGGATAAACGCCATGAACACGTCCGCCCGTGTCCACTCGCAAAGCGAGTTGTAGCCAACATGAGCGTGATGATCCCGGTGGAAACCATGGGCCAGTTCAGCCGCACGAAGCGCCGCAGTAGATCACGTCCGCACACAAAGAACAGGCAGACGAAGACACCTGCTCGACAAAGTCAGCGATACCGCACGCGTGAGAGTTCGTGCCACATACCATATAGAGCGCCCTCAGCAGCAACATCAGGAAACACCTAAACGCACGTACACCACGGGGCGGCGGCGAGGTGGGCGCAGCCTTGGGTTGGGGGTCCGGATCAGACCCAGTGTCCGATCCTGTCATCGATCCCATACCAGGGTCGCGTTGAGAAAAGTGAGCACATCTTGTTCCAGGCTTCCCTTCGGCAGGTTGCTTCGAGGCTGGGGCTGGGGCTGCGTTGGCCTGCTCGCAAGGGTAATCTAAGCTTGTCGCACTCAGCGCCGTCCCCAGGGCTTGTCGGAAGCTTGCTGCCTCACATACCATATATGGTAACCCTCATCAAACATAGACATTGTTGTGATAAATTCGCATTTATTGTTGAGCAGATGTAATACATGCGGAAATATACATACAGTACACTACGCTGGCTTGTGACACTCACCCATACACCTTACTGCTCTTGAGACCAACTACCGCTTACTGTGATAAGTACCAGAACATGTAATGTAACCAGCACATCTTGGGGGAAATTGGTGACAGAATGTCGGAGCTTCGCGAATAAACTGTTCTGTAGAGTGAGATGTCAGTACGCCTGTGTGCGTAACACTGAGTGGCATGACCTACGCTGTTATACATGAAGGACATGGCTTGCTTCGTCAGGCTGCAGCGCATCGCTGCCACGTGAAGTCAGCAGGTAGTGACTGGGATGGTTGGAGAGGAGTGTGTGTCAGGGAATAGAGTGGTACGGGCTACTGTTGCCTGTAGTGTAGGTGAGCTTAGGGGATGGAAAGCCGGGAGTCAGCAGAAGACGACGCACCAACAGAGAGCGAGTCCCGAAGTTCTTGAAGTTGTTATCCATATCTGCCGGCCGTTGAAACAGAGTTGATCAGCACACAGTCTCAAGGCAGGTAAGTGTACCGTACTACATTAACAATGACCGATGCGTCGACACCTCCCACCTTCACCCGCAGAGGCGGGATTGGTGACGCTTCACCATCCTCGCCTCCATCCGCAAGCATGAGCGGATGAGGTCCGAGCAGTGTTGTTAAAACTCACCTGCCAAGGACTTGTAATCATAGGACCGAGACAACCCTTCATTGTGGCGGTAGTTGTCTGGCGGCTGAGTGAGAGTGGAAGTCGTGGACAAGCATGTCAGAGACTTCAAGGCCTTACTCACGAAAACTTATAGCGCGGCGCATTGTTGATATTGATGACGAGAATCGATGGCAGAGGTTGACACAGACTCTGACAGAGGTCAATCCAACCCTGGGGTTCAGGACCTCAAAGCGAAGCGGAGCACGCAGCCCTGGAGCAAGCTGGGAGGGAGGGGCAAACCAAGGCTGAGAGTCGCGAGCCCGCTCCGGGCTGATGATCTGTATGTCCGGCGGGTCCGACCAGAGCTTGATCCAGCATGAGCGCCAGCAACCTCAGCTCGAGGGACCGGGTCACCCAGTGGTGTAGTTTCGGTGTTTCTACACCGGGCGTCTGTAGCGCGTGTACTGATGGCATGTGGCGCCGTAGGTCTCCGTAGTGCTGTGTACTTCCATCAGTGAACTGTGTAGTACCATGTAATAGCTGTACCATAGTCTATAGCCCACTGACAAAATTTCAAGGAATATAAAGACTCTGGCTTTCTGAATTGCACTTTGTGACGATGTTAAGAACATTGTGCTATGAAGAGCAGCCCAGGTCATTTCCCTCCATCCACGCCCACATGCTCTTGAATCTTGTCCACGGGTGACCACCATATGCAGTACCATAAGTGTGCCAACTTGACATTTGGAATGCCCGCGTTTGATCTTGTCGCGCGAGGGATGCTGTTGAGTCAGTTCTGCAGTTTCGTAGCGACCAGGCCGGCTGATGAGCTCGGCGCTAGAGAGGACATTCGCGGCGTATGCGAGTTTCGATCAGCCTGCCCTAAATGTTGACTCACGAGCTGTCGCTTCTCCTCCGTTTCCTCAGGTTTCCTCGCTCCTTTACCCATCCATGCACTGCTCAATACCCTGAAGGCAGCTCTGTGTGCGCCTGGTATGCGCAAACATTCTTGTTTGATAAAGTGAGTCTAGAACAATGCTCAGTTCAAGAAGACGCATCTGACTTCTGCAGACTCATTGCTAGGATGACGCGTCGAGTGTAAACAGCGGAGGCGGCGGCGTCCTGGCTCCAAGTGTCAGGAGTAGTATCCTGGGAAGGTTTCATGCTTGGTGAGGTTATCTCCTATGCTCGTTGCATCTCTCACTGTCATGTTAGCTCGTTTCTCAGGTGGTCTACGCCAGGGATCCCCCTCTGGATGATGAGCTCTGTCCTCTGCGCAATGAGGAGCCGGTAAGGCCCATTGAGCCATGCAAGGACCAATACTGCAACATCAACAAGCAGGTGCTGTTCAGTGCCATGAAGGATGATGAAAGGTGCAGTGAGGCCTTCAAGGAGTGCAAGGCCAACACGGTGTGTAAGTGTTGCAACCTGCATAACGACGGCGCCCCGGGCCACTGATTAGCCATCCATGCCTTGGAATAAAGTGAAGTACGCTCACCTGTCTGAGGGCTCCGGTAAGTCCTTCACCAGTCCCTCTTGTGCCTTGTTGCTCATCATCATCAATGAACCTACCAAGGGTACTCCAGTCGCCTCTGATGCCGCGAAAGCTGGGCAGTTCCAAGTCTGCAACCATGCTGCAAAGGATGCTATTACCGAGGTGTCATTCTTGTAGTACTCATGCTAGTTGGGTCAAATGCAAGTGGGTTGCAACAAAGGCATCCGTTTGGTGCAGTGATTGCAATGTATCCCATGTAGACCCACAATGTGTATATACTTGTATGTACTAGCAATATATCAATATATTAAAATGTTGCAAGTGTGGTTATTGGTTGAAATGCGAGCTCAATGTGATGCTATGGCTGATCTACAGACTACTACACAGGTGCCAGCCATCACTCACGGAGATCTACGGCGCTTCCAGCTGGCACTACGGCATACTACAAACAGGGGACCTAGCTACGGCGCTACCACCTCTACACACACGCTGTAGACCTTCGTAGCTAAGTAAAGTTTTCCTGATGAAAGCCGGCGAGCTCAGCAGTGTCAATGAGGATAGGCATGATGTTGGCTCTGGAGGCTAATTGATGCGAGAGATGTCAGTTCAAGACTCTACCTAAGGCAGGGGAACATCCGGCCGTCCGCGCTCAAGCACCTGGACCTCTTGGTGAGAGAGGGAGGGACTCCGAGGGAGATGTTCGAATCTTGATACAGGGCCACATATATAAATGACCTGCTCCGCTACTATTCCCGCATCATCAGTGTGCATCAAGTAAATATTGTACTTGTAGAACCTTACCAGCGTGTCACGGGTCACAAGCCTCTGACTGCCGCTAGTAATTTAGTCGTACAGGTAATGTATCTCTAAGTTAACCCTGTTTGAGAATAGCAGTCAGTCGTGTAATCTGAGCAAGACCTAATCGTCATGCGCTGATGGTGCGAAGTTTAGGCGTGTGCGCTACGGTCTATTGCGGGGCATATCGCCCCAAGGGAGGAACACTGGCCGCGTTGTCGAGTGATAGAAGGACCTCTAAGGCTGATTCTGCATAGCACAAGGATCACGGTAACATCGCAATGATGAGTTCGCACCCACTGCTCTGTTGTGAAGCTGACCCCTGGGCCCTAGTTCTGTGATTAGTACTAGCGTATCGTGCAGCCAGGGCTATAATTGCTGAAAATGCTAAATGCTCTCACCGTCGTGAAATTGTAACGCCCTTATTTTCACTGTTATCCCGCCGGAAATGACATTGATCTGGTCACCTCTGCAGCGGGATCACGTGGAATGCTTGGAACGGGAACTTGCTCCAGAGCTGTCGGGGACCCTCACACTTGTACGGCCTACGCCCAAAGTTGCTGATAGGAGCATCGACTGTGACCGCAACGCCGTCTTTAGGGCCCGAGTAATCCAAGCGTCTACGTCTGTGTAACTGGCGATCAGCGAACACAGAGGCTCCTTCACTTCGCCCTAGAGTGAAGGTCAGGGTGGTGTTTGGCTAGGGTGGCGTTTGGTCAGCATCTGGAAAAACCCTCTTTCTAATCTATGCTTTATGCTTCTTATTTAACACTAAGTTGTTTATTATGCTCTTTTTCGCTTTTTGTGAAAATGTATTCTTAAAATATAGTTTATTTAGCTAATCTACATCTATTAGCTTGCTAAACAGCCCATTGCCTTTTTAACATTCTAATCTGCTGATTATTAATGGCTTTTTACTGCCTAATTGACTTTTTATCCCTTACCAATGCCTTATTGCATTCTTTCATTAGCTCATTTACTATATTTCTTTTTATCTAATTTCTCACTATTGCATATTTTATCAGTAGCTTATCATTAGCCTTTTAATTATTTGCTTGTTATTTGTATCATATTTATGACATTATCTAGAGCTTATGACACTTATTTTGCTATTGCTTTTATTTATTACTTGGACTCTTATTATTGTATTGCTTAAAGCTAATTTAGTTCTATGTCCTCCTTTTTCTGCCAATCAGCTAATCTATATACTTATACTATTACACTTTTAGAGTTAATGTAGCTACTATTCTCTATTTCAGCCTAGTTGGCACATAAATGCATAATGGATTCCTTATTAAACTGGTTTTCAAAGTGCACAAAGCTTTAAGGATATTGTTAATGACAAGTCTGAAGCTCTTTAATATTACCTTTATAACCTAATATATAAGCTCTGTACAATTGCTAAAAAGAGCTGCTTTTGCCTAGAATGTCTATATTCTTATATAATTGCCATTTGCCACAGTTGAACAACAAGTTGCAATCAATTTTAAATATCACAATAGCTCTAAAAGAGTGACTGCTTCACAGACGACCAAAGTAATTCACACTGTATGCTTTTGTTAATGGGCCGAGGCTCAAAAAAGATGACCAGAAATAACCACAATGCACCCAGAAGGACTTGAACCCAGGACCACCTGGGTAAATGGGCCCAGTAGATTAACAACTACGCCATAGCGGCTTGCGTGTGTTATCGTACAGAATGGTCATAACTTACCGGGTATATTGAAGCGCCTTAACGTCTTTGAAGCCTTCGCGTTTGGTTGGCGTCATCTTTCATTCCCTCGGTCCCTCATTCCTAACCGACGCGTTAGCTGCGTCGCGACCACCTACCGCGACACCAGGACCCAAGCGACACCACACAAGAGTGGGGGACGCGTGGGGATTATCGAGCAAGGCTGTTGAAGGGGAGGCTCCCCTGCAAACGAGGTACGTGGCCCTCTCGCCGCATCCACCGCTGCTACCCAGAGCCGTCCATGGCCGTGCATGCACGGCTTATGGACGGTGCTTTCATGAATAGGCACCACGCATCCCCCACCAGCAACGAACACCGCGCGCGAACGCCCGCGTAGTCAAGCACGACGCAACAAGCTCAACGCCGGCCGCCGCGACGCCGACGCACAAGAAGCCGGCGCGCACGACACGACGCGTACGACACGAACGGCGGCGCACAACGCCAACGCCGGCGCGCGGGACGTGGTGAAGCACAGCAACAGCAGGCCGACGTAGGCGAGCGCGCCACCGTTACAAAGGGCCGACGTACGACGCGAGGGACCAGCGCAACAAGCTACACAGGCGCGACGCCGAGAACGCAGCACGCGCATAACACCAACACCGGCGCGCGGGACGTGGCGAAGCACGACGCGCGCAGACCGACGCAGGTGAGCGCGACGCCGACGCACAAGAAACCGGCGCGTACAGCACGACGCGCAAGATACGCAGGGCGGGACAGCGGCGCACGCACGTACGGTGCCGACGGATGCGCACCACGCCAACGCCCGGCCGCGCCAGGACGTGGCGAAGCACGACGCGCGCAGGCCGACGCAGGCGAGCGTGCCGCCGTTACAAAGGGCCGACGCACGACGCGAGGGACCAGGGTAGCAAGCTACCCCAGCACAACGCCAACGAGCGCAGCAGCGCACCGCGCCGGCGCTGGCGCGCAGGACGTGGCGAAGCACGACGCGTGCAGACCGACGCTGACAAGTGCGCCCCGTCAGAAGGGGCTGGTGCACGACACGAGGGCCAGGGTAGTGGTGTACGTAAGTATGTTACTGACAGATACAACACACAGGTGGGCATGGCGCAGTGCAGGTGAGTATGGTGCATGGTGCATGGGCTTACCTGCACAGTACAAGTAGTTTGTTGTGTTAGGTAGCTTAGTCTTGTATGTAGATAACTAAATATGCAATACAGAACATCAGGTTAAATTAAGAAGGGGGATTTCTCAGATGACTAGTCAAGCAGTAGTGGTATTATAGCTGCATGTAAGGAACAAAATAGGACAGTAAGGAAACAAATAGCTGAGAAATAGGACTAATTGCCCTAATATATAGAATAATTAAGACAATTAGCAAAAGAACCTCACTAAACTGCCTTATTGGCCTAATGTATCTATTTATCTAGTTGTGTTACTTTGAAGCTTATGTGCAATGAATTAGTGCTTATCAGCATGCATTAGGCAGAAATAGTAAGGGGGTTTTTTCAGA
>JAKOGH010001164.1:0-13944 GCA_024811115.1 Terana coerulea
TCCAAGCATTCCTAGCAGGTGAGTATTAGAGTTTTGTGATACAGTCCGAAGCTCAGAGTAGGGAAAGTCTCTCAGTATGTATTCGCTTTAACGAAGCGGACGGTCGGTCCGACTACAGTAGTATGTGAGTACATGACGTATCCAGTGAGAATGAAGGAGCTATACGCGCTCAGAGTAAAGGGAAAGTCTCTGAGGGTGCTCGAACGGAGAGAGTGGGTATATAAGAGGGTGATCGATTGCTCGTAGCGAGCGCAGAAATTAAGGGATAGGGACGGGGAGCGAGTCGGGGGTAAACGAAACAAGTCCGTACTAGAGAATCGATAGACCTTGTGGCGCTGATGCACCGATCGCCGGGCGTCTGGCGCGCGTGCGTGCATGCTATGCGCGCACTCAGTCTCCACCCGACAAGTCCCCCAGACTTGAGTGAGTCGCATGGCACCGAGCCACGTACCTGTATTTCCAGTACGTGCATGCTTTATGAATTATTCACAGCATATCCTAGTATCTTTACCTCATGGCAAACTGCGGGGACGTGAAAGTCGACTGCAAACCTCGGAGATGGCATGTTGCTTCGTCAATGTGCTGGTGCTAACAATGCGTCGCGTGTAAGCTCTTGGTGGGCGCCTAAAGTTGATGTTTGGAGTTTCACTTATTGCATGCTCTCTACAACGAGTAAAAGGGTATATAATGAGCAGCACATATATGAAAGTGATTTCAAATGAGCTCAGTGAGTATCTCCTTCCGTTTGGAGGCTGTGAAGCACAATTTGTGCCGAGGTTGACCAGTATATTCCAATTCAGGATGTAGTTGTAACTGCAGTCACAGAGTCAAGTCAAAGTTGCGTCGAAGCTGACGGCATTAGCCAATGAATGGACATCACAAGTATTCTAGGACTCCATGGAACTACTAAGACTTCTGGTGAAATACTCGGGTTTAGCTATTCTAAGTGATCTACGCATATGGCATATGGTGAATGGTCAGGAAACACTACTCTAGTCCATGGAATACCTGAGGTTGTACTCTGGATCTCCTATGTCCGTATTGCAATAGTCCTTGTGGCGCTAATAGGCACTCGTGCATAGCAGCGGCTAGGCACTTATATTCTGACACTTCCACTCAGCAAGTCACTGCTTAGACTTTGATAGTGATACCAAGCAGAGTTTAAAGTACTCAAACTTCATATGACCGAGAAGTTTAATGAGAATGTCTGCAATCATGTTATTCATACTGATGTAGACGATCTTGACCTGTTCGGACTTATAATACTCCCGAATGAAATGATAATGAATGTCAACATACTTGAGTCTTCTGTCATGTGCGGGATTGACAGCCAAAAATATACCTTCCTGATTATTAGAAACAGGGGGGGACAGGAAGCGGATGGTCATATCTAATCTCCTGTTGAAGTGACATCAGCTAGGCAATCTTGGAGCAAGCTTCTGAAAGCGCCATATACTCGGCTTCTGTTGAGGAGCATGCCACGGTCTTCTGCATTTGCGAAGTCAGGGCCACAGCTCATCGGCCGTAGAAATACAAAACCCGGTAGTTGATGCCCGGTTATCCCAATTCTTGCCCCAGTCTGCATCTGAATATTCGATCAAGCCTGATAGACCAGCACCTTGGTACTTGGATCTTGAAGCAAGTAGTTTGGAGATAGTGGAAAATGTGTTTAGCCGCTATGATGTATTGTTCAGTCGGCTCCTACATGTGCTGGGATAGGCGTGAGACTGCCTATGCAATGTTAGGTTGTGTTCCAATCATGGGATAGATAAGACTACCAATCATTTGCTGGTAGAATTTCTGCTGACTGGCCTCGGCTGTAAAGCTGGGCTTGGCCCTTTTAAGATGAATGCCTTCTGGAAGTGGTGTCCCGTGTAGCTTTGAGTTCTCCATTTGGAAACATGAAAGAATCCCTTAGGTATAAGCTTGTTGATCGATTGTCAAGAGCTTCTTCAACCACTCACAGGTGATTTGGCGTCCGCAGAAGCGAGGTAGTGGGTCCCATGTCTCGCATTTGGAATTTCTTAGTGAGTAAAGTCTTCATCATCTTGATGTTCTTTAAACTAGGACCCATGTGCAGAAGGTCATCGACATAGATGATGAAGATCACTTCTGATTGATTGTGTTTATAAACGTAAACACCGTCAGAGCGTATGCGCTTGTAGCTTTGTTTAAGAAGTGTTACATGTAGCTTCTCATTCTAGCGCTGAGGCTTGTTTCAGCCTGTAAATTGCTTTCTTTAAACAGCACACCTGGTTCTCTTGCCCCTTCTTCACAAACCCTTCTGGTTGTTATATAAATCTCCTCGTTGAGCACACTATAAAGAAAGGCCGTTTTAATATCCATCACCTCAAGTTCCCAATCGTTGAGTGCACAGTGTGCTAGCAAAAACCGTATTGCTTTGTATCGAGCAATGGAAGAGAAGGTTTTCGAAAATCAATTCTCTCTATCTGGGTAAACCCTTTCGCAACTAAGCATGCCTTGTAGCAGCCGTTGGGTTTCCGTCCAAAGACTCATTTGCATTTCACAACTCTCCAATTCGCAGGTCTGGTGACTAGGATCCACATTTTGTTCTTCATCTGAGATTTAATCTCTTCCTCCATTGCAAGCTCCCACTGCTTCGCATCAGGCTGGTTCATAGCCTCGCAATAGGTCAGGGGGTCGAAGGATGCTGCGTGACTGAGATTGATATTAAACCATCTCATCGAATTAATGATCTGTCAGGCTGGATCTGAGATTCATTGGGCTCTTCATCCGAGGTCTTCTACTGAAGAAGTTTCCTTCGGAGTGTCTGCGCCATTCAAACCACTCGGCCCGCTCTTGTTCCGCTTTGTCTTGAGCATACTTCATATGCACGGGCACACCCTGCTCTTGTAGGCTTCGTCAGAGGCACGTCACCATAAGAGTTATTCAGTTGACGCCGCTGTCTAGTGTTGCCCTCGAGGTCTCAGAGCTCTCAGAACAAGTTGAAATGTGAGACCATGGTAAGGATTGCATCTTTGCCTTGGGTTCATTGGGCTAGGACTCATGGTCTAGGCGTTGGAGGTGGAGGACCCATAATAAAGCCAGGTTATCAAAGTTTGGATATTGGAATGTCAGTGGTACCAGTGTTGGGTCTTAGTAGATATCCTCATTATAACCATCGCAATGCATGTCGAAGGCGCCCAGTGGATGCATATGGCAGATCTAAGGGATTGTATGGAGGGATCTAATTGTGGAATCAAATCACTACTATTTTCAGGAAGTATCGCTCGATTAGAATCTGAATCTAGGCTCGGCTCAGTTTGAGCAGGTAATTTGGCTGGTGCAGATTCCAGTGCACAATCACCGTTCTCGCCTAGGAAAGGAAGTCTCATCGAAGGTGATGTTACGTGCAACAACAATGGAGCTGGTAGATGGATTTCAAAATTAGTAACTCTTTGTTCCGATTTCATATCTGATGAAGATTATAACCTTAGCTTTCACCTAAAGCTTGTTGACCCTCGCATTCTTGTGGATGTGGATGTAGGCTTTGCAGCCAAAACTCTAAAGTACAGTACGTCCGGAATTGTACCATCCCAAACTGTGATTGGCACCTTCCACTGGTGCCTTCTAAGCGATTGCCAGTTATAGATGTGCATGGCAGTCTCGACAGCTAGTTTCCAAAAGCCTGATGATAGCCTCTGTGACACATAGCTTTGGCTTTATTGGTAATGGTCTGCTGCCAGCACTTCGCTCTACCATTCTGCTGTAGTGTCTTCGCAACTGAGAGTTCACACTCAATTCCTCGTTCTGACAAATAGTCATTGAATTCCTGACTTAGAAACTCCTCCCTCGATCCGGGATGGATTGCTTTAACCTTCCAATTGAGTTGATTTTCTGCCCAAGCAACATAGTTTTGAAAGCAGTGAGGGTTTGGGACTTTTGCTTAAAAAACCAGCAAAGCCCAAAGCTAGAGTAATCATCCAATGTAAGTCAGAGTGTAGCGGTAACTATCAATGGAATTGGCTGGATATTCAACTAGATCCATGTGAATGAGATCTAACAGATTTGATGTTTACAACTTGGAAGCAGGAAAAGGCGTGAGCTTGGACTTGCCAAATTCACACTTATCACATGGTGTTTCTTTTGCCAGTGCCTTGATGTGATCTAGTACTCCTTTAACATTCCCAGGAAGTTTCGACAGAAGACTTCCCGCATGTGCGGCGGTGCCAGATTGTAATCAGTAGAAGTTGATGTTGACATTGCAGAAATAGTGGGCGGCACAACTTCAGGAGCTGTATCAGCCTTAACAAATTCTTTGTGCATCAGCGCGAGTGGCTTGTAACTATTATAGGCGATCGAATGAATTATATTGGGCTTGAATTGGGCCATTTAAACTATGTTGATGAATGGGATGAGTAAACAACAGTCTGAGATAAACTTGTCGAGTGTGGCTTGCCATGTGATCTCAAGAGAGGAGAGATTCAAATCTAGTAACCTGGATATTGGTAGTTCGGGTTGGTGATAGATATCGTTGTTAACCTTGATAGTGTATGGTTCTAAATTGTCGTATTCACGAGGAAATAAAAAGTGTAATCGATTCCCTCATTGTCGAGTCATAGTGTGAAGTCGTGTGAGGACAATGCGTGAATGTATTTGTTGTAACAAAATCCTTCAGGAGTGAAGAATCTCTAAGCGCGTGCTGACTGGTGTGAGAAACCTTTCGGCTAGTATGCCTGAGTTTCTAAACCAGTTGCACTTGGGTTAAGCACTTTGTATGTTCAACTGTTCCCAGAATTAGGTGACAGTTTTTGAAAGTTCCTCTGTTGTGGTGGGCACTTATTAAGCGAACCATTTTAGATCAGCAAGCCGTAATTGCCGATTGAGCAGGTAGAAGTTGGAGAATGACATATGCGAATTCCAAACGAAACAATAAACACTTCAGATGTTTACAAAATATTTATTACAGGTAGTGCAAATTTAATTCTCATAATTCTACAGCTTCTCAAAGTAGTTCCCTTGTAAACCGCACTGAGTGCTTTGATAATATAAGCCTGGTTCTTACACAGGCCCTTAAAGGAGATCTCTCTAATAGCTTTCAAACCTTAATTCCTAGCCTGGAATTCCTCCCTTGTTCTATCCTTCCTGATGTCCTTCAACGAGCAGTGGAGGTGGGTGAGCTAACGAATTAGCCTTGTAGGTTTCCTATCAATGCGTAGTTGATGGATTTCTTTATATGAAGGTCTCGAAGATATCCAAGCGCTTGAGCGTACTGCTAAACTTCAGTCGAAGATCTGAATGAGGTCAGATGCGGTTAACTTCGAAGTTGAGAAGCACTGGCTTGGGTGCGATGAGTAAAAGTGGGTGCAGGAATGTCTGAGAGCCTCTCAGCAAAAGTATGCTTTCGCGGGACTGGCTAGGATGCAAGCGTGTTTGGCTTTCTTCTCTCGTGCCCAATCACTGGTTGCAGACTCAGTCGAGCTGACCAGTGATCTCAGCGTCTAGGGAGCTTAGAACAGGTGAAACGAAAGAGTTGGCCAGAAGGCTTGGGGCCTTTGAAAGTAATGTAGTTCAAGTCACGCTTCTTAGCAAGGAAGCAGTCAAGTCACTCTTGCAACGACTTGTACTTGAGGAGTAGGATTGAGTGAACTTGACACTACGGGTTACAGAGGAATATTGTCAAAAGACAATTCTCTGCCACGCAGAATCAATGAGACTCACTCGTTAATCTGAATGTATAAATTGTTTGGTACAACGGAGTTCAGGGAACCAGTGTAGGGATAAAGCAAAGGTAATCAGAAGAGTGACAGAGGCAATAATGTAGAGATTTAGAGCTCGGGGCTCATAACCTAAGAGAATGGAAATAATTAAACTGAGGTTTATTTAGCATATTCAGCTTGGTATATATACAAGTATTCAGGACCCTGGAACTACTAAGGCTCCTGGTATAATACTCAGGTCTAGCTATTATAAGTGATCTACGCATGTGGCATATGGTGAGTGGTCAGGAGACACTACTCTAGTCCATGGAATACTCAAGGTTGTACTTTGGATTTAGCGTTGCCGTAGCTTGAATTGAATTGACTGTAACTTAACTTTTGATGACTGATCCTTTTGGGACAGTCAAGTCAAGTCAAGTCATTCCTAATCAACTTGACTGCAACTTCAGTCAGTCCCCCACAGACTTCGAGTGAATTCCATAGCCTCTGAGCCACATACCTGTATTTCCGGGGTACGTGCATGCTTTATGAATTATCCACAGCATATCCTAGTATCTTTACCTACATAGTATGGCTGCAAGGACGTGAAATTCGACTGCAAACCTCGGAGATGGCACCATTGCTTCTCCATCAATGTCTGGTGCTAATAATGCTGATCTGCGTGTAAGCTCTTGATGGGCGCCTAAAGTCGATGTTCAAAGTCTCACTTATTGCAGCTCGCAGCGGTAAAAGGGTATATAATGAACGGCACATATATGAAAGTGATTTCAAATGAGCTCAGTGAGTATCTCACTTCATTTGGAGGCTGTGAAGCACAATTTGTGCCGAGGGTGACCAGTATCTTCCAATTCGGGATGTAGTCGTGGCTGCGGTTACAAGTCAAGTCGAAGTTGAGTCAAGCTGACGCATTAGCCAAATGAATGGACGTAACTTGACTGCAGTGTAACTTGACTTTGATGACTTGCGACTTTCCAGTCAAGTTATGGCAACACTATCTGGATTTCCTATGTCCATATTTGGTAATAAACCTTATGGCACTGATAGGCGCTCGTGCATAGCAGCGGCTCGGCGCTTATATTCTGACGAACTATTCTACTTAGTGCGCCATCCTTCCACTAAGCACGTCAATAGGATCCAAATGTTCAGAGGAGATATCAAATTCTTTGAATTGAATGTATTATTATAGGAAGAAGAGCATCTACATGGGGGCCAGTTATGCAGCTAGTATAGCATATGGTGGGATGTGCATCAGGAAAATGGCATGTTGTCTTTAGTGTCTTAGGCTCGTCTTGGGCAATCACTCCAAGATACGTAAGACACCCAAGACACCTAAGACATTTGTCTTGAGTAGGCTATGTCATTTTTCTTACCAAGATGGAATTGTCTTGTCAAGACAATATGCATTAGCAAAGATAGTCATAATACTGTCTGAATATAGTTCTCAAGACTGTTCAAATTCCTCAATACAGTTCAATTACAGGCTAAATCAATGTATTGCGGCACTACTCTACTACTGTACATTGTGATGCTGCACTATTGAATATATACAGTAGCCCTGTTCCTCACTATCCTTTATTCTATATACTGCTATGTAACTAAGATTGCAAGGTAAGCATGGTAGCAAGAAAATAGGTGTACTGATACTCACTCCATAGGGCGTGTGATGGAGTCATTGGGCGACAGTGCACAAGTATCAATGTGTGATCTCCAGTAAGGGGCGGTGGGCATACAAGGACAACGGAAAACATCAAGGCCTATATAAAACCTGCATAGAGACGGCTCCGGCAGGACGAGCAGCCCACCAACTCAGCTCAGCACCCAAGTGAAACTAGGACAGATACATACGGTATGTATACAAGGGCATGAACACAGCTTCTAGGACCTCCCAATAAGCTAGCACTCAGATGCAAAGGCCTTCGCGCACAGAGCAGATGACAAGCTGTAAGGCGCAGCAAGTACTGTAGGCTTCTACTAAGGTTCTCGTGCGGCGGCCTCAGTTGTGTGTATTAACTACAGACCTCGGTCAGTGTAACAATACTAGTAACACATATGACTCACTTTGCTATGCTCATGGTTTAGGAGAGCTTCTGACATTTCGTGTACGTGGCAGAATGTCAGCGCTTTGCGTTATCTGCATCTGCGTGAGCTATTATGAGATGCACCCAGGTAATTGTAATTGCTAGCCCTCGCCCTTCACTCCCAAACACAATGTGCTTGATCTCTGATAACCGGAGCCACCACGAGAGATTTTCAAGCTCTTGCAGCCACTCCAAAGGGCGCCGTCAGGCTAGTCTAGTGTTGCCAAAGTTCAGTTCAGTTTGGTTCGGGCCTATTTTTGTTCAAACCAGAACCAGAACCAAGTGTTTAGTAGCTGAACCAGAACTGAACTGAACTGAAATAGCATGAACTGGTTCAGTCGGTTCAGTTCAGAGTTCAAACTGGTTCGAACCATTGAACCATGTATATATCTGCTTTACTCTGTCAAATCAGTATAATTGCAATGGTAGATCATAATAGAGTTATATATTGACATCTAGAAGGGTTTGTATAGTGCAAAAGCCTTATATTATGATGTTTTAAAGCTCAGTGTCTGATAGAGGCTGTCAGTTGCCATTTTGGCAGCTATTGATGGCATCATGTATACACCAAAACATAAGCAGAGCAACATTTGGTGCTCAGTTTACACGCACAATGATGAAAAATAGTTTAGATGTGCTACAGTAAGTAAGTTCATGTACTTTTCTCTATGAATTCCAGTACAAATACACTACATAATATGTACATGGTTCATAGTTCGAACCGGTTCAAACTTGGTTTGGAGTGTGACAGCCATGCCCCAAACCAAGAACCAAACCAAGTTACCTAGAAGCCGAACCAGAACTGAATCAAACTGAACTGATCTTTGGCAACACTAGGCTGGTCCACTGATGTCCATGCTGAATAGACCAAGCAGCGCTGAGTTGAGTGCAACGAAAGAGCAGTGCAAACGATCTTACCATAAGAGAAGGCAGTCGTGGCTCCGCATGTAGATGCTGCCAGAGGATGGGCCATTGCAGCTCGAGGTGGTGGATGTTGAAAGCTGAGATGTTCAAGTTGAAGTTTGTCACTCGCTGATGGGCCCGGCTTATCGCAAGCCGGTGGTCCAGCTTGCATCTAAGCGCTTATTGACCTCGCCAGCTCGAGCTTTCAAGGCTTCGAAAGGTCAATTGAACTTTGAAACATGAGTATTTTGAAGAGAGAGACTACTTGTATGCATTACAATATTCCATAAACAACGCGGGCGTAGGGTGATTTATTTACTTCCAAGCTCACCTTCAAAGGTACGCACTCAATACACCCAAGATGGCTGCCTAAGACAAAGACACTCTAAGACAGTTGCCTAAGACCAAGACAAGCTCTCAAGTAAAAGATGCTCCCCAAGACGATGCCGTTTTGATGATGTGTCTGGTGGAGGTCTGCTCCACATACTCATATAAATTACTGCTCATGTGGGATTCATCCAACTCATACTCAATCCTTTCCCCACATGCGAAGTTCTCTCAGGGTTGCACTGATGAAGATGATAGTGAGTAAAACAAATATATTATAAAGACAATGTATAGTTTACATAGCTAAGTACAGAGAATGAAGCATTAGGCACGTGTTGGTTTCACTCTCGGGCTCGAAGCCTCGAGGGGTACTTATCCCAGCGACCACGTAAAGGTCCGTGCCAGGACGACCGAAGTCGCCCTCCGCCGAGAATACATTGCCCGAGCCAACATGACTGAATCTCTACGTTATACAAGGAGGAAGAGGAGAAGGAGGATGTTCGCTTCCAGGTACGCCTGAATGGCTGGATCAGCGACAAAGTGGGGATGACTGACGGATGCTCGCTACCAGGGGTTGCTGGATGAGCGAGGTGGAGGGAAGGAGGTCACGTCCAGGTATGCCAAATGGCTGGATCCGCAACAGAGTCGAGAGGGCTGACGGGAGCTCGCTACCAGGGACAGCTGGATGAGCGAGGTGAATGGAGAACAGTCGTGTCCAGGTACGCCAAAATGGCTGGATCCGCGACGAACTCGAAAAGGCTGACGGAGGCTCGCTACCAGGGGTCGCTGGAGGAGCGAGGTGAATAGAGAAGGAAGAACGGAGGAAGGAGTGGCTGAGTGCGGAGTACAACACCCCGACGCCTCGAAGGCTGGGAGTGAGGTGGAAGAGGGAAAGGTCGTGAGGAGATGTGTGGGGAATGTCGTGGTACTTATATGCTGGAGGACGGGCGGGGTCACGCGCGTCAGCCGCATGTTTATTTTGAATAAACGGCGCGTGTCACGCGCGGTGGCGCTCAGATGTCCCAATTTGGACCGCTAGATATCCAAACCGCCTCCCTTTGCCGCCAGGCCCAGCGTCGATGTCCCCGTCAGCGGTGCGGACCAACTTCGTTTCCCCCCATGCCGACGCGCTCGCCTTTTGATCTGCATGTCGAGAACGTTGCGCGACGACCTCTCCCTCATCAGCAAAACGTACAAGCGCTGACGACTGATGAGCGCTGACGGGCACTGAGAGCACTGACGAACAGTTTGGGACCGAAGTTCGAGCCCTGCTGAAGCCGGACTTTTACTAGATTTTGTATTTTCTCAGTTCCTCTTGTTTCATAATCTATGCTGGACGTGAATGATAATGGTTTACTCGCCGAAGCTTTGCTGCAAGAGTCGGATGCAAGAGGGGTCAAAAACGTCTGAGAGCGCTCAAAACGACTACTGAGACTGGCGGGCGCTGATGGCACTGAAGGGACTGAAGCGCGCTGAGATGGCTTCATCAGTACCTGTCAGTACCGCTCAGCGCCAATGCAACTTTGCTGATGCTCTTACAACCGCCGCTCATCTCGATCGTCTTGCGATCCACCCGACTCTGAGTCGCCTCTCGCCAACAAACCCTCCTTCTCCAGGTAGACATCTGCTGTGCATATGTTTAGTACCCGCATGTCCCCGATGAAGGCGTTGGTAAAGGCTCAAGATCCCCATCCGAGTCTCTAATCTGGCAGTATCCTCAGCAAGCATCAGCGCTTAGATGGAGACCGGCCGTCTTCAGCTGTCTTCAGTAGACGACACAAGACACACCGCTCCCGCCTTGCAGACACCGCAGGTTTCCCCTCTGGAGGTACCTCATCCAATCGTTCGATGATACCGCCGCCAAAACTGTACTCGTATTGTCAGATTGGGTCTAATCTTGACTACAACCTCGGTAGCTCACACCATTTCCCTCGTTATGAAGCCCCTGCTCTCTACCTCTGCGAAGTACGCTGCAAAGAGCCGACTTCCCTAGACGACACTCTACCCATCAAGATAGACAAGAGTGCTTAGAGGTTTGCGGTTTGACTTTGACTGGTGGATCGGCTGCCGACGCCAGAGTGGCCCTGTGCTCACACATACAGAGGCAACACGAATCCTGATGCGCAGTACGCCGCAATACGTTTTGCGGGCTTGAAGCATAATATATCATTCTAGCCCTTATTTTAGGACCCTCGGTGTCTTACGAACGTATTCACTGTCTTCAGACGCGCCGCCGACATCTTGAGCCGGGGCAAGATGGAACACTTCTGGCGGTTCAATACTCAGTGCCGTATACCGTCCTGTCCTACCTCACGGCGAAGCCAGCGCAGACTATTGATTGCTGCAGAGCTACACATGTATGAGAGCTGTGGTGGCTCGAGAAGTATCGTGATGCCTGTGGCGACGCCGTAGCGGAGGCCGTATTTTCGCTGTCCCGGGACCCAGTGGCTGTGGTCGGCTGGTTGTCGCAGTGGAATTTTCCTGGATCCAAAGCATAGCGTTCCAGCACGCTAGACCGTCCGTGGCGCGAACAGAAGATGTGGTCCTGCGGCCCTTCGGTGGCCTGTCTACCTCTGGAGTTCGGCCAAATAATCCCGTACGTGACCCTCGCCTCATCGTGAAGACTAGTACCCGTTGCTTAACGAGAACATTGCAGCCCGTTCCCATTGCGGCCAGTGTCAAGTATGGGGAAGGGAAGATGTTATCATTTTCCACTGTCCTCGCTCGAGCGGGTGTAGCTCATCATTGACGGCGTGAGTATTCTTGCCTTACCTCGTTGTTCCATTGCTTGTCCATTGCTGACTTCTATCCACAGCACCAGGTCCCGGTCAACACCTCTTCATAAAATCATTGTACAGAGTACACTATCCGGGGACTTTCCGATAATATAGCGTACACTACATAAGCCTACACTTTGGACATCATGCGCTCCTCATTCGTCGCCTTCATTCTCCTCGACGCTGCTGCCAACTCGGTCTTCAGAAGCGGCGGCGGCGCGTCCGCCGGTAGCTCGGGCAGTGTTAACGGCAGTTCCGTGACCAACGATGGTGCTTGTGAGCACTTCCTGTCTTATTCATGCTGTATCTTCTTACTGATGTTCCCCGCTAGAGCCATGGGCTCACTCGCAGCGGAAGCGCATCTGGTAGCAACAGCAACAACGCTAGGCTCTTCGGAAGGAGTGAGGAGCGGTGGAAGCGCGAAGTCAGGGACCATTGAAAACGCGAAGGCGAGGGGTCCCGGGAATGAATGGCGGCTCCGTGAGGAATACGGGCTACGAAATTATGAGCGTTGATGGCAGCTCAGGTGGGAACGGTCGCATTACGGTGTTGGGTAGCGTCTCAGGTGGTGAGGGTGGCCGGGCATGATGCATGGGCACTTGTATAGCCTCCGTATTTATTTGGATTTTGCATGTACATTTGAGCCTTCGGGCATGTTAACAGAATGCCGGTCTGATGCTTGCCTCCATCGTGCATGGAGTCCTTGCACATGTATCTCATTAGTCACGTCATATACAACACCTCAGTACATGATTCATTAGTGAAGCACACATTTCTCGCGCAACCGTCATCCCTGTATTAACATCATAGCTTAACTACGAACACAGCTACTTGCCGTTGTGTCTCGGACTGCACGACACCCCGCGTCTCAGATGCAGAACGTGATAGTAAGGTCCACCTGGAACCACGCGTCAGCACATCTACATGTCAGATAAGGATTAGACGAGCGTACATTGTCAGCGGTGCACTGTACATTTGGGTTTGTGGGGTGGATGCTGCCGGGAGGTGGGATGAAACAGTTCGTCCCGGTGCCTGTAGAGTTCATTAAACAAGGTAAGCTCCTGATAGTGGGTATGAAAGCACATGGTACGCACAGCCGTACCCTTCACCGTCACACGCGCCACCAGAGAGCCTGGGTGGGATGAACATCAGCCGACGAGGATGCGGCTTTAGGCAAATATACGTACTCGAAGCTTGTGGACGTCGTAAAGGCGAAGCTGAGTAACACACGGGTCAGCCATATAGACGGCTGTTAATAAAAGAAGACTTACGGTGAAGAGAACGTTATGTTCGCCTTGTTGTTGGGGTTCTGTAAGGTCGCCTCGACGACGGTGCATCCTTCACCGCCACTTCCGCACTGTCCTGGAAGCGTCACGATATGCCAAGGCTGAGCATAATATCGGCGGCATTCAAGAAAAGTCAGTTCTTACCAGTCTGTAAGAAGCTGAGATATGTCGGTAAGCCTTCGGCTAAGATGTCAAGGATAGACTACGCTCACCCAATCGCGTCGACCAGAGGCCCATTGGTAGTGAATGTGCCACTAGTCGAAAGTGTGCTTCCGCCTGAAACCAGGGTGGGCTATATGAACAGCATGTAAGTCATTCTGTCAGGTGTGCATTACTAATAGTGTCATACTGTTCCAGTACCGCAGCTAGCAGTAACAATGAGTCTTCGATATGCGTCAAGAGTGAATGACAAAACTCACTTGTTAACGAAGGTGACAGTGTGCGACTCGGCTTGGACGCCAGCCACAATGAAAGCCGCGGCGACGAGAGATGAGGATGCTGGTAGTCATGCTGTAGTCTTGAGTGGAGTTGGCTTGAGTTGTTGTAGAAGCAGGAGGAGTGCAACGTACTTATACTTCCTGGTACACGGCAAAGTTGCCGCTGAGAACCTGAGCGCATTTCAAAATGATGGCGAAAGCTAAATATGAGGGTAAGCCATACATTCGCCGGTCGACATGACCCGTGATGGTGGTGATGGTACCGGTGCATTTAATCCACTATGCGCAAATATGGAGGCGCAGCTGATGACATAGGCGTAGCGGGTAGCAAGTCATACATACGACTTAGACATTCAATGGCAGCCGGTAGAGCCCTAGTAAGGGCTGCTATATTAATGCATCTGAGATACTATAGGGCTATCAGCCAAAGCGTTTGTACAATGGAGGGACTACGA
>JAKOGH010001165.1:0-41742 GCA_024811115.1 Terana coerulea
AAAATGCCATCGCGAGCCGTGCATGCACAGCTGCGGATGGCCTGGTTATCAGTGGGCGGGCGGCTAGTGCAAGCCACGTACCTGGTCTCCATATCCACTCGCCATCCTACTCTATTCCTGCGCCCTCGTTTGGTGTGTTTGCTACGTTCATATTGCGGTCGTTGGCCGTAGTATGGTCTGGCAGCGAAGGGGGTGGCAATGGATGGGGATGGTGTGGCAGAGGAGAGTACGGATGTGAGCAACCGCTGACGCACATGATGGCTGAGGCGCGTCGAGGTCAGGGAAGGGTCATATTCTATAAATTGGGCTCCGAAACAAGTTTCTTTGGCACAGTGGTTAACACGGCATGCCAGCTGCCCAGGTGACCGTGTGTTTAAGTCCTGGCTGGTGCACCGATTTATTTTGAATTTTCAGTGAGTCTAATTCTGCCTTGCGAAAAGCAAAACAATTCAATAAACAATTCGATTAAAATATTAATTGTTTCTGCTTTTCCAAAAGCAAAACAATTCAATAAACAATTTGATTAAAATAATGATTGTTTTGCTTTTTCAAAAGCAAAATGATCAGCTAAGAATTAACTGTTGTAAAAATGACTTATATCAACCTTTATTACTGAGGCGTCATATGCGTCACATGGTATATAATTATATATATATTCAAATGACGCATCATGATGCAGAAAGAGGTGGCTGTTTCCAATAGTAGAATATTAGGCCTACTAATAAACAGGCATAGCAAGCAATCATGGTGTCGGAGGATAAGATTGTAATCTACGCATGCAGAAGCTATGAGAATGCATGGCACTGCAACACGCCTATAACTCATCCTTGGGATGAGATGATGTTGCTGGCTTGACTGCAGCAACATTTGCCAGTTTCGTTGTGTCTGCGTCAGCCATTCCCGAATGGATTGCCCCACTCTCTGCTAACTGGCGCGCGAACCGTGCAATCTCCGAGTCGTACACCTCCCACTCCGGGATATGTTTTGCCCTGGCGAGTTTCGGCTCTTTCTATTTGCACGGCGGAGTCAGCGGAGATATTCAAGCCTGATGTAAATCAACTCACAGTAAGGGGGTTCTGGCAAAGATCGATTGTTTTCGCACGGTCGAGACGGTCCTTGCTACACCATGTCTCACACTAAAGAGAAAAGATGAAGAATGCTACACCCAGAATCAAACGGACGAGCTTACCCATAGCCAGTCTTCAGGCAAGGAGAACTGGAACAAATTGTTCATTAACGCTTCGCATGCAGTACTCGAAACAAGCTTACAATAGGGACCTCTCGCTGCAGGTTGTTTGGTAAATCTGGACGTGCTATGTCAGAAGGTATCTATACATCTATTCAATGGCCGACCTTGGTCCAGATTAGCCAGGGAGTTGGGGTCTTGCGACAAGTGTTGGTAGTGGCTTCGAAGAATGTCCTAAACCAGTTTAGTAAGGCATATTCCACAAAGACGAAGATACTCACACCAGCCGCCATCTAATAGCTTGGTGAGTATAACTGTCAATAGATGTTGGTTGTGACATACCTGACGGAAACGAACCAAATCTACAACATAGAGAGCACTGAGGCGGGTCAATCCCCGTGCTCGAAGTCAAAGTCAGACGACAAACCTGATATGATATGGCATGCCTTGCAAGAAATCCTTCCAGTACCCCGTCTTCCAGAATCGGAAGCCCTCCATATCCGTATTGTCGTCGCCCATGGGTGTGTAGCCGTAGGGAGCACCATGCAGATCCAAGTCGACCAGCTCCTTCAGGTCCGCACGCACAATCTGGTCGGCGTCGACGAAGATGACTTTTTTAGGTCCATCGGGAACAAGACGTCGAGGAACAAGATCTTGTACGCCCAGATGATCCGCTGCTTCTCCTTCTGCTGGCGGAGCCACGACGGCCATTTGTATGTGACGAGCTCGTACTGGAAGCCGTACGCTTCCGCGAAGTGCGGAATGAATTCCTACGAAGAGCGTGAGCGATGTCCAAACTATGACGGTGTAAAACTCACCAGGAACGACGGTGACAAGAAGTTCTCAATAAACCAGAACTTCACAGCACTCTTCGTGTTGCGAAGCACACTCAATATCATGATAGACGCGAAGCGCTGCAGTCCAGTTAGCATGACATAATGATGAATGGCCGTAGTGCGCACCTCGTAAAGCAGCCCGGAGGCGACCGTGAAGATATTAATCTCAGCCTGCGGACTGGTTGTTACCAAATCAGTTTCGGGAGTAGGCTGGTGGCTAAACAACGAAGAGAAGCTGGGAAACTGGTCAGTCCACAACGCGGTACAAGGTACAAAGAACGCACCTTGATTTCAATTTGCCAATTATGGAATCATCACCTGTACCTGGCAGGTGCTCGTCGGCCAAAACGTCCACAAAGTCCATGCCAGGCAGCCTCGTCGTGCGTGGATACAACACGAGACCCTCGAAGCTCATCAACGTGACCTCATTGCCCGCCGCCGCGACAGACGGCGAATCCCAGCCCTCGTTCCCCACGCTCTCAAGCGCAAATATCTCCTGGCCTCGCCCGGGCCGGATCTCGAACTTGAACACCCCGGGCTTGGTGCGGAACTGCAGGTAGCCGAGGTTCGCGACGACGAGGGTGTCAGCTATCGGCGTCGAGTTGCTGGTCACAAGCTGAAGCTGCAGCCCACGCGGCGGAGCCACGGTCTGTTCCTCGCGCGCATGACCTTCGATG
Organism: Terana coerulea; assembly: GCA_024811115.1. Classification (NCBI taxonomy): domain Eukaryota; kingdom Fungi; phylum Basidiomycota; class Agaricomycetes; order Polyporales; family Phanerochaetaceae; genus Terana; species Terana coerulea. The sequence goes on from JAKOGH010001165.1 coordinate 2,700, forward strand.
ACGAGGTAGTCGAGATCAAAGAAGGCCTGAACCCCGCTGCTTCGTTCGCTCTTGGAAAGCGCGGAGAGCAGGATGTTGTCGAGATCGTATGTCGCTTCCTTGGGACGGATAAGCCACGAAGGGGGGATGTCCATAGCAAGCGTATAAATTGGCTCCTCCGGCAGGCCGTCGAAAACGACTTTGGATTTCATCTCGTCGCTGCACAAGGCATTAGGGACGTGAGAGCTCAGCCAACTGACGCAGACGTACCCATGCTCCGTGAATTGAAGCGCAGATTGAACATTGTAGCGATAGAACCGCTTGAGCGGTAGCTTTGCATCATGTCATGAACGGTATCAGCACAGGAAAAGGGAGCTTCACTTACCTCCTTGTATCTAGCTGGATTGACGTGAATTTCTACGAACACCGCAGGGTCATTCAAAAGCCACTGCGACAATTGTCAGATGACGCCAAATCTTATATGCAGAGCACGCACCTCAATCAGACTCGTCCATTTCTGCGCCGCTTCGCTCATGGGATCCAGAAGTACACCGAAGTGGTAGATAGCAGTTGTGTTGTCCCCGTAAGAGAACGTCCTAAATAGTGGTTAGCAACATGAAGGAGAAATTATGCGCAACCCGAACGTACGTGTACTTCCCATCAAGGAACTGGTAGTTGCGGCGGCGAGGTCGAATAGGGGCATTGAAGAGCCCAGCTTCGCTCGGGTCAGGTTGATGGACGGAAGAAATCAAAGACGACGCTAGAGAAACCAGGTCGGCAAAGGAAGCGCTGTCCCGGAAGTCAGCGCGCTGCCCTTGGAAAGCAACGGCACGACTCACCGATCGTAGCTGTCGAACGAGCTGACTACTTCCTCTAGCGCTTCGACAACAGGGCTGACACGCTTGCGGTACTCATACGCCGCAAGATCCCGTAAATCCTCGGCCAAGATACCGTTTGGTACGATAGGACCCACGAGCTGAACATGATGTTAGCAATGACAACGCTCCTTGGTGCAAATGTTTCTCTCACCCGACCGTTCACTACCAACGCTCGATCACCCGGCGAAAGCTTCAAAGACCGCAAGATACGTCGGCTGCCCCGGTTGAAGGCCTCATTATCCACACTGTCGAGGGTGATGCCTCCCAGCATATCGTTCAGATTTCCCTCAGCCGACAGCACCGCTTGCTCCGACTGCTCTGCAGACCCAGAGGTATCGAGGCCCAGGACTTCGAGAAGACGTGCCGGTGGGACCCGGGACAGGGCGCCTTGCGTAACAAGGTGCCCCAGAAGCAACGATGCGGAGTTCGGCTTTCTTTCGCGGGCGTTTGCTGGATTGTGCACGAATGAAATACGGATAGTTGAACCTTCTGTCTGTAGAAAGAAATGCTCAGCCCCCGCGTGGATAATTATGCAGCACGAAGAATTGTTACCAGAGAGTTCAAAGCTTCCCTGACGAGCTGCAAGCCCTCAGCAAGGTCAAGGTCAGCTACGACCAACACGGTAAGTGGGACCTGCCCAGTGCCAGCTGAAAGACGACGTAAATCATTATATTGCCCAAATAACTCAAAGTATTATACAACATACGAGGGTACACGAACGAGCCGGAACGATACGTGAACTCCGAACGCTCCGTAATCTCCTTCATGTTCATCACCTTCAAGTCCCCCGTTTTGCCCGCCGGGTAAATATATTGGTTTCTTCGTTTGCTCGCCTCTGGTCGGTCGTAGAAGTAGGTAGACATGCGGCTGCTGTCAGCGTCGCTTAGCACACCGAGATATAGCTGTAGACCGTGGGTAAGTATGATAGACGTTCAACGTGCCTGGCGCAACAAACTAACCTGCTCCTGTAAAAACTGAAGCTGTTGGCCCGCAGTGACTTGCATGTTGCGCATGAGGTCCTACGAAGGTTGCTTGAGCCCATGAAGCTCATTGTGAGATGGGCAACGTACATCATCAAGTCGGAAGTATTTGCCGTTGACAAACGCGTGGCCTTCTGGGGCAACTTGCATGTCCACGCTGAGCCGTCGTGCATATGCCTGCGTCTTACCAAGCTGAGCTTCTGCACTACGCTCGTCATTCTGCAGCATGGATGGGAGGTCAGTCACCCCATCAACCGCAAGCTCGCTGTTCTCGTTAATAAACGCTGCGAACTCCGAGTCGACGATAGAAAAATCGACCGTGGATGGTACTTGCGGCAAAGCGAGATGTCTGCGAGAAACCTTGAAAGGAGATGAGCATGGTTCATGTACGCGATGGCAACCAACCTACCCTAATAATGAAGTTCAAAGTTTTGTCCCTGCCGAAATGCTGCAGTAACCAAGATACGACCCTGGCCATCCGACGTGCTACGAGAGACGTATATCAGTTTCCGATGACCTCGGTGGTGTCAGTCCGTACCTTCTCCCGTTTCAACAGCAGGGACAATACCGAAACGGAAAGGAAAGCCGCGAGCAATGAGAGTCGATATTGCGCTGCCGATAAAGTTGAGTGAACTGGGTTGAGAAAGGTCTTGAATGAGAACGACGTTGAATAGGTTCTGCCTAAGGCTTGGAAGTTGGCCTGGGTACATCGGCGTAAGGAGCTACATGTTGCTGATCAGTGAAGCGGCTCATAAGGTATTATAAAGTGCGCACCGCATTGACCGACGGCGACCACCGGGCATATCTAGAATTCATTGTCAGTCTGCAGTGGAGGCCATACAAGTGTTTCGGCGCACCGTTCGTCCTTTTCGAAATCATTCCACCAGATGATTACGTCGCCTCCCTCGGGTCTGTCGCTCGCGTCGAACAAGCCGTCCAATACGCCTGTATCGCTTTGCGCCACCCCGACTGCTTTGTGCGTAAGGAGGTCGACTGATTGCGTGGTGTTCAGGCCGAGGGAGGTTAGCGACCGGATGATGGCGCGCTCCTTGCGAAGAAGTCGCAGTAGCCTAGAACCCGAGGTTTATTAATATCGTGATTCATGCTGGCTTGATGCCACTCACGAGAATGGATTCATCTCTGGATCGCCTAACGGAGCTCCGTTCAGCCATGCAGCATTAATGCCACCCTGAGCCTTCGGCTGATTGTTGAGTATCTCCTCTTCAAGCTCCGGCTTCACCGTGACGCGTCTTGCTATGGTGGATGCGTATTTCGGGAAATTTTGGCTAAGCTGCTTCATGACCGAGAGGGCGTCCTCGGAATCGCTGACAAGCTGAGCTGTCTGCAGTCCGATCTGCAGAAGTTCATCCGTAGTCATTGGCGTGCTGTAATCGACGGCTGGGTCGTCCGGATACTGCTGGAGGAGTGCGACGACTGGGTCGGTGTCGTATGCGCTCGCGGTGGTGTCTTCCATGTCAGTAGCCTCAGCACCAAAGCCTAAATGGGCACAACCGTGTGAGGTGGAGCATACAATAATGCACTTAGACGACTCACCCTGCCGACGGTCGTCGAGTGCCAGATATTCCATTTTCTTCAGGTCGAGAGCCACACCATACCCGGATAGATACGTTCTTGCCTTGTCTGCAGCATGATCAGCCGGCGGGATGTGACGTACGACGTATTCAAGGTGCGCATCCGGCCTACTCGAGACTTCGTAGAGGTATGAATGGAGCTCCCTGAAATTGGGGGCTGTGAGGGTAGCGTAGAGGATGGCAGTACGGGGTGGACGGTCAAGTGAACGTTCCGGAGATGGCTGGACGTGATCGAAAGGTAGCAGCTTTGAGTGTACCATAGAGCTGCAAGATAATCAGTTAACTGCGTCGAAAATGTGCATGTAAGACTTGTGCGCACCTATTTGAAGGAGTCGACTCCGGCGGATCTATCGTCTCTGCTCCCGCTAGAACTCGCAGTGTCTCGGCGTCACAAACAACTGTCCCGTACCAGTCTACCCATGCTTCACATTCTGTTCTTCCATCGTGGTTGTCGAGATAATACTGGTATGCTGCTTCGAGCTTCGGGACCGCAGCATGCAGCGCGAAAGTCATTTCGAACGACGAGAGTTCGCCAGGTCCGGTCAAGTAACCAGCCTTCAGAGTATCTTCAATGACGCCACGGTATTTTTGTTCATTGCTTGTAGATACGGATACTGGTGACCATTCGGGCTGGGTAAAGACGTCCAAGAGCGGGAAGAAAGACTCTGGTTCTTCCAGAGCGATAGTTTCTCTGAGGATTTGGCATACCTCAGTAATGAAACAAACCTGGAGTATTGTCAACTCACATGAGTTCAACGAGGAACGGTGGTGGTGCCCATGAGGTTCGCAATTCAACCTGAACCGGAGGACTCGACGCGAGTATTCCTGTGCCCGTGAAGAGCAATGCTCCCAGTAGACCGCAGAGCGTCATGCTGGTCCCCTGCACGCAACCCTCTGTGCGCAGCAGACTCTACTTTTGTAGATAAAAGATGAAACAAAAATTCTAAGAGAGTGGGGAGGTGAAATGGGTAGAAGACGACCACGTCGGTCGCGTCCTGGTTTGCAGAGCGTGGTCAAAGCGCCTGCTCGGACTGACGTGGTGTGGGACAGACGCCCGCATCCACGTGGCGAGAACGCTGCTGAAACCCGCGCCGTCGACGACCTTCCGAGCTTCGACACCGACAACCACCGCTGCCCTACGTCCCCTGAACTGATCTCGGTCTACTCGAGTATCACTTGCACTTGGGTCCTCTTTCCTGTCAAGTACGCTCCGTATTGCTTCTTGATCACAGCCAAAGCGTACGTACGTGTCATGCAATTCACGTATCGAATTCGCAGGAACTGACCATGATACCGCTTAGAAGGAGTTATTGAACGAACTCGCGCGAATCTGAGGATTGTAGGACATCATGTTGAATTTTGAAGATGTTGAGGAACGCGATGGTATGCCGCTTGCTCTACCCTGTGTTCATTTCACGGACCTGTATGCAAGGCGTTCGTCTTTCCTGGAATGTCTGGCCTTCGTCAAGAATTGAGGCGACGAGAACCGTTGTCCCTATCTCGGCCCTCTACACACCGCTCAAGCAACGTGAAGATCTTCCGCCAGTCCTTTATGAGCCCGTAACCTGCAAACCGCCTTGTCGCGCCGTCCTGAACCCGTACTGGTGTGTACTGCGCAGCCTACTTGTACCGTATCACGCTCACCATGCATCGCAGCCAGATTGATATTCGGGGAAAGCTGTGGATCTGTCCTTTCTGCCTGACGCGCAATGCGTTCCCACCACATTACAAGGATATATCCAACACCAACCTGCCCGCGGAGCTCTTACCAAAATACACTACTATCGAGTACACTCTTTCACGTCCCGCGCAAGTTCCTCCGATCTTTCTTTTTGTTATCGATACCTGTCTAGACCCAGAGGACCTGAGAGCTCTCCGTGATGCTATCGTCGTCAGCTTGAGCCTTTTGCCTCCGTATGCCCTGGTCGGCTTGATCACCTACGGCACAATGGTACTTCATCCGACATCATATATATTGTTGTCAGTCTAACGAAATGTGTTTTACAGACTCAAGTTCACGAAATTGGTTACGCGGAGTGCAGCAAGTCATATGTTTTCCGCGGAAACAAGGAATACAACCAGAAGCAGATTCAGGATATGCTTGGTCTCAGCTCTCAGAACCGTGCCGCCCCGCGCCCTGGCCAGCCCATGCCCCCGCAGAACTTCGGCGCCTCGAGGTTCCTCTTGCCTGTCCAGCAATGCGAGTTTCAGCTGACCGGCATCTTGGAGGCGTTGTCGCGGGACCCTTGGCCGGTCGCAAACGACAAGCGCGCCCTGCGCTGCACTGGTGTCGCGTTGGGCGTCGCTGTCGGCCTCCTTGAGGTGAGCTCTCCTTTATATCTTGACTGAGGCTTTGCTGAGACATGTTATGCAGACCACCTTCCCGAACACGGGAGCACGCATCATGCTGTTCTCGGGAGGTCCGGCGACAGAAGGCCCTGGCATGGTCGTTAGCAACGAGCTCAGGGAGCCTATTCGGTCACATCACGACATAGATCGAGACAGCGCAAAGCATTTCAAACGCGCGACCAAGGTTCGTGTTCACAGCACTAGACGTGATTTGCCTAATGACCGGCTCTAGTATTACGAGAATTTGGCAAAGCGTGCCTCAAACAGTGGCCACGTCATTGACCTGTTCGCCGGCTGCCTCGACCAGATCGGACTGCTTGAAATGAGGTCCATGCCGAATTCTACGAACGGCGTCATTGTTCTTTCCGATTCATTCAATACCTCCATCTTCAAGCAGAGCTATTTGCGGATTTTCAACAAGGATCAAGACGGACATCTGGAGATGGGCTTCAACGCGACGTTCGACGTCCAGACGACAAAGGAGCTGAAAGTATCCGGTATGATTGGCCACGCTATTTCTGCCGGCAAGAAGTCTGCCTGTGTAGGTGAAACCGAGATCGGTATTGGCCAGACTACCGCATGGAAAATCAATACCATTACCCCGCGTACCGCGGCGGCTGTGTACTTCGAGGTCGTCACTCCAGCCGGCCAACCCCTTCAGCCCGGCTCGCGAGGTCTCATCCAGTTCGTAACGCACTACCAGCATTCCTCTGGCTCTCAGCGGTTGCGCGTTACCACGATCGCGCGTAACTTTGCGGAGGCGGGGTCCCCGAGCATTGCGGCATCGTTCGACCAGGAAGCATCCGCGGTGCTGATGGCGCGTATCGCCGTCTTCAAGGCCGAAATCGACGACTCGCCTGACGTCTTGAGGTGGCTGGACCGTATGTTGATTCGACTCTGCCAGAAGTTTGCGGACTACCGGAAGGAGGACCCAACCAGTTTCCGGCTCACGGATAACTTCAGCATCTACCCGCAGTTCATGTTCCACTTGCGGCGCAGTCAGTTCCTGCAGGTCTTCAACAACAGTCCTGACGAGACTGCTTTCTACCGGTACGTCTTCGTGGTGCCCGCCAAAGAGACGCTGTGCTGATCTCATTTGTAGTCATGTGCTAAATGAGGAGGACGTCAACAACTCACTTACGATGATTCAGCCCACCCTCATGTCGTATACATTCGATGTTCCGCCACAACCCGTACTTCTCGATAGTGTGTCCATCAAGCCGGACGTGATCCTCCTCCTCGACACCTTCTTCCATATCCTCATTTTCCACGGCGAGACGATTTCTCAATGGCGCAAGGCCGGCTACCAAGAACAGGAAGGCTATGAGAACTTTAAAGAGCTCCTCGAATCCCCAGTTGGTGATGCACAGGTTTGTTTCAATTGACTATCTTCCAACACCTCTGTTGAACGCTGATTGAACGTAATGCAGGAGCTTCTTGTTGACCGGTTTCCCATTCCCCGGTACATTGTTTGCGACCAAGGCGGCAGTCAAGCGCGTTTCCTTCTGTCAAAACTCAATCCCTCGACGACGCACATGTCGACTGGCATGTACGGATCCACTGGCGGCGGTACTGGCCAGGCCATCTTCACAGACGACGTCAGCCTGCAAGTCTTCATGGAGCATCTGAAGCGCTTGGTGCGTCCTTATGCTCTTCTCCCGAGAGTTTGTTTCACTAATAATGCTGTGATATCCAGGCTGTTGGTGCACAGACAAACTGAGGTCGATTACCTATATTCTCTGTACTTTCGTATTATTTGCAATGTTATCTCGGATGGTATCTTTGATGCCGGCGGACTGCTGGGCGATAGAACCATCAGTTCGTCGCTCCGTGACGGTGATTTCTGTCTGGCCAAGCAAGGCTGTGCCCAGGTTACGGTAGACGCTTGCTTCGTGGCGTAACATTCGGAGCGCCTGCCGGGATACACTCTGGTTTCAATTGGCTGCTTTGACAGGCCATCCAGATTCCACGGACATTCGCTGCCAGTCATTGGCACAAGCCCCAAGCTTCAAGGTAGACCCTACTGGGACGACGTTGTCTCTGTACCATCCGGCCCCGCTTTGACCGGCTTGAGGTGCTTTCTCTCTTGCCATTCCCGCGGAACAATCACTGATGCGTTCTTCAGCGGTGTTTCATGATTTACAGGGGCTTTTCTTGGGTGTAAAGATCACCATCTGCGCGGGAAAGCATGAGTATGCCACTATAATAGGGCCACGTCTCGTTGTAAAACATCGAGTGGAGCCACTACCCATTCCCGCTCTACAAAACACCCTGGTGGTTGCTTTCCCGACTAACTTATATTTACCTTACGTATTCGGCACTAGTGCTATGGTCACGGCTCAAAGGTGGATGACAGAGACCCCGCGCTGGGGTACTCTGGGAGTTGGTTCTTCGGAGGGACGCCGTCTGAATGGCAGTCTACGACGCATGGAACCCAAACCAAGGGCTCAACAGTGACCTTCTTCTTCAATGGTGCGCTTGTCTTGCTTATATCTAGGCCGAGTTCCGAATGTGACTCCGACTGTAGGCACCTTTGTCGCTGCGTACGGTACCATTGACCACACAGGCGTTAGCTTGACGTACACCCTCGACTCTGGGGCACCGCAATTGACCACACAGTCCGGAGTCTCGCCTCCGGTGTACAACTTCCCACTTGTTGTGGAGAACAACCTCACCTTCGGCCAGCATACGCTAGTCATCACGTCCGCCCAAGACGGACCAACACTTTATCTCGACTACGTTACTTTCGATGGTTCCTCTTACGCTGCACCCCCTCCTGCGCCATCCCGGCCAATACCGCCCGCTGTTATTGCACTCAGCGTTGTGGGAAGTGTGTTATCCTTGGCCGTTGCCGTGCTCATAGGTTTCTTCTGGTACCGTCGCCGTCACCGCGCGGGGCTGCAGCGACCGGAGAGGGACCTGTCATACAAGGAGCAAGGCCTTGATACTACTCTCCCGCGCGGTACGCCCGTGCTGCAGACTCGCGATGAACTGTCGTATTGACGTTGGCCTTTTAGATGGTCACGACGGGAAGGCGCCGCTCGCTCTTCGTATAAAGCTGATTGCTGCTTCACGCTCGCCGACTCGCCCGCACCCTCGTGCTGCGGCGCAGACGGTACTGTCGTCCACGGTCTTCACATCTGTCATCTTCAACCCTTCTATGGCAGATTCGTCACGAACCTAAAACTCTCTCCCAAGTTCACAGACATTGTACTATTTGGTAGGCACGTTCACAAGGACCCTTCTCTTTTGTATCGATACTTCACTCCGCATGTCTCGCAAGCCATCTTCCTTATACATTGTTCCCGCCGATAATACTTAATCAACTAATGGAGTAGAGCAGAAAGTCAGGATATGAGCATCTGAACTTCCGGGAGTTATAAAACATGTCTCACGGTGGAAGGACAGATGGGTAGTGAGTAGAGATGGCAGTCGACTGGAACGTGAATAATCTCAGTATGCAGACACCCGCTGGTAAATTAAAAGCCTCCGTGAGCGAGAGAGCAGCAAGAACGTCGCAATGCGTGTCGCGGGATCCTATCTCCTCAGGTCCTCGCATGCGGAGACTTATTCAACTGTACTGCTTCGCCGTATTCGTAACGGATCCTTGTCCCAGAAATTCGCGGCCATGACAAATGTTGCCTGTCCACTTGCCTCTGTTACGGTATGAGGTCGAGCACCTTTCACGTCGCATCTGAAGTGTTTGGGGTGACATGTGAAGCATGAAAATATATTCCGATATACGGCTGCCACTGCTTCTACTAAAAGCTCAGCAGTGTGCATGGCACCAGACCCGTCTAATGAATACAATCGCTAATAAGGCTTCCGCCTGCCAAAACAGATAGTATGTTTGAGTAAGTATGTCCCTTCCATTACCAGCTTTAAAAAAAACCCCCCAAGGTGAGCTCGTATTTGCATCCGCAGCCTCCACTAAGAGCACAAACCTGTTCCGGAACGAGTACAAGAACTGGTCCAACAATGGCGCACCTCCCCCAGGCGATGCCATAGCACCGAGTTTCAGAGCCTCGCTTTCCTGTTACAAAGGCACCGGAGAGGCACTGGGAGTGCAGCACAAGGCTGCGACGATGAGTATTGAAGCAGACGTGAGTTGCATGCGGTCTAGTCCGTTCGCCGGCTAGCAGCGACGCTCGGGGTGACGACTACTGCATTCAATTTATGAGCTGTGTAAATGCCGGCTGCAGCAGAGCGAAAAGTGAACACGCACTAATCTCAGTCGAGTCCGGCTCGAAGATGAGGCCAGTCTTCGTCGGAACTGAGGGATTCGGAGGATTAATATTTATGTGGCGCATCTTCGCACTCAATCATGCATTGGCGCTCAATGTGCATCTTGAAACAGGTGCACATAGTATTGGGAAGGAATGACATGCGAGTCTAACCAGTAGATTGTTACGGCACTCACTTCTATGGCGCATGGTGATCCAGGACGTCGCCAATGAACGCAGATGACAGCGACATGGTGGATGGCACGATCACGTTTCAAGCCATCATTGACTTGCGACGTAGTATTTCGGCGATCCATATGGCTGTTCTGCATGCCGTGCTGCACCGCTATAACGGTCACACTCGGGATACCGGAGCCCGGACGGTGGCGAGGGGACCTGTTGTCAATGGCGGTGTAATGGGTCAAACTGGGCGTGCTTGAACGTATGCAGACGTACGGAATTTGCTTACCGTGCGTGTGCTACTGCTGGATTTGTTATTTAAGCTTGTGCACGAAGAAACGGTCTAGGGCCTCAAGTATAGTCGGCTACGAAGAGGGCACATGCCACGCGACATGTAGTCGGAGTACACGGGAGTGCACTCTCTTTCACTGGCGCGCCCTCGCCGGGTACTTGCATGGCTCCGCGAGCCCTGCAGGCATCACGGTGCGAGCTACAGTTCGGCATGAGCGACATAAAAGTATGGCACAGCTCACTCACCAAGCTATGTCAAGTCCCGTCACGGCGCACATGCGATGAGTGCCTTTGTGCAGCTGCAGACACATCTCCACCAGCCCGTATGCCCATTCACCTAAGCTGACGTGTGCATGCGAGATTCACAGCACCACGGTTTTCTACGGGGATATTCTAGTGATGCATTCACAGGCTGGGAATTCCAACCGAAGGGATCGGCGGAACCCTGTCCGCGAAGGTGGGAGCGAAACACGTCGACGGCGTGCAGAAGTATAACACAGGCTTCATGCAGTGAATTTTCCAGTCGTGTGGTAGACCAGATTCTCGAGAGCGTAGGTGTCCAGTGCTGAGTAACGAGGACTGCACTGTTGAGGGTGTCAGAGTCAAGAGGAAACCCACGTGAAATGAGGAGCCGGCGTTCTATATTTGTTTTGAGGACCTCCCAGGTTCCGACCATCACCACCACCATTGATACTATGGTCTATCTGTCACTCGCCCTAATTCATCTCATCCATGACTTGACTCATATCCACGACTTTCTCTCATCTTCTGACTGAAATCGTCACTACCAGCTGTATCATCTTGGACTTCTCTACGACAGGCTTGTTTCTCGGGTTTTCGAAGCCGCCTCTGAATACGACATACGAGGGCCTGTTCTCCAAAACTGGATTGAAAACTAATGCAACCATTCTTTTCGGCCTTTGGGTGCCCGAATTCTGCTACGAGGACAGATTGCTTAGGTTGGTAATTGTCGGCGAAGGACGGTTCAAAGGGTGTGAAATGTGCGCAATCACTTCTTGCGCCGTCTGCTTGTACTCAAAACACCTTCCTTGACGAACAGCCCTTCCATGTTCTCTTATGTGCTCCAAGTATACCACGAAAGGGCTTCTAGTTTTTCCACCTCTCAACACGCAGACGGTCTGAAAGCTGGCCGCTCGCAGCCGTTCGTGCTATATGGTTGCCATTGCGCCTGCTACGAACCTTGGCCGTTTATGATACGTGCGAGGGACGAATATGCAAACAAATCAGATTTGCAACACGTTGGCCCCTTGACCCCTATGTGCATGTTCTCACCTCGCTGTCAGCAGGAGGTGCTATCATCTCGTCTCTGTCACCATACCCTCCGTGTAGGATCGGACGCTCTCTATTGCTCAATCGATGTTTCGATTATTACTATCATCAGTTTACGAATGCGAATGGAGAACACGCAACACGAAACGGGGCAGGCCAGTGATACCATAACTCCTGCGAGCCACCTTACGAATCCTCCGAGGCGTGTACCATGGCACGTGCGCATCTTGACCCCAAGTGGGGTCCTGTATTGGCCGGCTTTCTCGCGATCTTCGGCCGTTTGGGCCGGTCTCCTGTCGCAGAGGACTCTGGAGTGGTAGGTATAATAGGGCCGCCAACCCCAGCTGGCTCTATACTCTTCTCTCACATCGACGGCCACTGTGACATGGAGCGACTCGAGAACATCGAAAAGTACGGCTACACCCCTGTCCCCCGTGACCCGGAGGTGCTCCTGGCCAATCATCCCACCGCAGGCGGGCCGACTCCCCAGCAAGCTGACTACAAATTGTCCGAGTTGCCGTTCCCGGACAGCGAGCTTATACGCCGGACCAAGGCTTTCGTACAGAAGGAGCTGAATGTGCCTACCTTCAACCATTGCCAACGCGTTTACGTCTACGGTACGACCGCCTATGCGTTATGAGCTACCTGAGGCCCGCCTAACCCCTATACAGGCACGGCGCTCGTGCGCAAGCACTTCCCGGAGTGGAAGTACGACGATGAGGCGTACTACCTCAGCTGCTTGTTCCACGACATCGGTACCGCGGACCGGTACATCGCGACAACAAAAATGTCTTTCGAGTTCAAGGGTGCCATTGTCGCGCGGGAGTTCATCTTGGAGCATGGCGGCGAGGAAGATTTGGCGGATGCTATCACCGAAGTGCGTTCAATTCGCCTTGCGTTTTCGAATGCCCACAATTGACCATGCTTCACAGGCGGTTATACGTCACCAGGACATCTTTGTGAAAGGCGGTAACATCACCGCCGTCGGCCAGGCTCTTCAGATCGCGACCATCATTGGTACGTATGGACGATACTTTTTGTGGCTACTCACCGCTGACAACATTCTGCAGACAATGTTGGCTTGTATGTCTCTCCGTAGCGGTTCGTACATCGGCGGCTGACGATCTATTACACAGACGCGCCAACCTCATCAGCAAGTCGCTTATCGAGGAGACCGTGAAGGCCTTCCCGCGCCTCGAGTGGGCATCATGCTTCGCCGGGACAGTCGAGAAGGAGCTGGCGCTCAAGCCGTGGTGTCACACAAGTTCATTCGAAAATCCGCGCTGGGAGATCGGCGTGCAAAGCAACTTTGCGACCGACGTGCGCAACAACACCCTCATGAACCAGTATGACGGTGGTTTTTGAGCACGCTGCACGTCTTCCAGACTTCTGTATCCGTACGAGCATATGCCTGGAACGACGTTGTGCTCGATGGACGGCTTAGTACAGTGTGTGGGTCGGCCTTCCCAAAGCATTGATTGAGGAATACGAGAATGAGCTACAAACTGTATACTACACAATAGTCACGTCGACGGTACTTCGCTTTCGTCAAAACTTTCATAGCATTGCATGAATTCTTGCGCAAACCGAACGATGTCACTCGTCCTCCCGTACCAAGCGGTTTCATCGTCTGTCAAGGCATTCAGGGCGGCGGGGAGATGCCAGTAGGAATGGGGGGTCGAGCAGTCTCAAACTTGTGCCGGGATGTAGGACGTGCTGCATGTACGCCACCGCCCACACAACGGCAGCACGATCCATTTGGAGAGGCAGGCCTAAGGACAGGTTGAGGATCCGCAAAGACGTAAACTCCGGCTCCAGCAGTAGCTCCTCATTCGCAAGATCTGCGTCTGAGACGGTGGGCGACACCTCGATGGTCAAGGTGTGCAAGTTGCGAGAGCGACGGGCCAGTATCCCTAGTGCGGGAAACGTGAGTGGGGCTTCGTCCAAGGGATGCAGGGGGCGGATGCTGAGGAGTGCGAGAGTATGGAGTCGAGGCCATGCCAGGGCAAGGGCTTCGAGCTCTGAGGGAGTGATGCTGATGCAAGTGTGCCAGATTACCGTGAAGGACACCATGCTCGTACACGTCAGGGAGGGGCTGAAAGGCGTGCCAGTCGAGCCGGGCGAGGCTGTTGTCGCTCCAGCCGCGCATCACAGGTGCTGCCAGTCGGTACTTGCGCAGCGTGGGGCACCCGCCGGCGACGACCCGGTTGAGTTTCTGGACGTCGGCGTACTGGTCCGCGGTGACGAGGGACAAGTCCAAGTCGGTGAGGGACGCCAAGTTGAGCTGCCGCGTGAGGATGGGCAAGATGCTCGGTAGGGCGGAACAGAGTGCAAGTTCGGACAACGACATCTTGGTTTCAGAGTCGAAGGTGGCGGGCGTTACCAGCTCCTGGTGCAGCGGGTCGCTAATATTGGAGTACTGGTCTTGGTCGGATTCCAGAGAGCCAGGCGCTGCTCCGTTGGATGCTGACTAGGTCCTTCAGACCACCAAGGCCCGCGAAGAGACTGGGCGATAGGGCCCGCACGGGCAGGGCGATGCGCCGGAGCTTCGGCTTGTTGACCAGCACGGATGGGAAATGGGGACTCATTTTGATCCAATCGCTAGGTGCTGCAGCCCATATCGTGAACGACTCCAAATTCGGGGCCTTCGTCGCCAGGGCTTCGTCAAGGAAAAATTTGGGCTGGAAAACCACGAACCTACGTCCCCGGTTGTCCAAGTAGACTTCCAATTCTTTGAGGCTAGGCACGAGAAAGTGTCCGAGGGTGTTGAATCCGCCAATAGAGCCCTCGACCAGCACAGTCACCTTCACCAGTTTCGGAAGCCATTGCGAAATTCCGCCGGCCAACACGCTGTCGTCGAATAGCTTGCAGAAATTATTGCCCGCAAGGAGGTCCATCGTGAAGTGGCGGATATGGGGTGCATAGTGCAGTACGAACCGTGCAAGGCAGCGGTTCTTCGGCGGACCGACGAACTTGGTCTTCTTCACGTTCTTCTTGGGAGCATTCTACATGATCTTAGCGAGGACCCGGTGAGTTAGCTGGAGTAATAACTTACGAGAGTTTCGGCCGCTGGACGGAGGAAGCGATAGAGCTGAGCATGAGATACGTCGTCCCACATAATTTCCAAGGCCAGTTTGGACCACTGCGAGTTGACTTGGGCTGCGGCCGCGAGTGTGGAAAGATCTTTCGGTTTGTCGAGGTTTGCGAAGACACTGCGAATAATCTCTTCGATGTAGAGCGGCGAATTGGTGTTAGACATGTCGACGAGGAGTATAAGAGACTGAGTGGGTATGGTATGTGGAGGATGAACGGAGAAGGCTGAGGAAGGGAAGATGCGCGCGACTATCGATTTATACGCTGCTAGTTGTTGGGCGCGTGACCGAGGAAGGCTGCTCTGGCCACCGACGGCTCCCAGCCGAGGAGCCAGCTGTCCATTTGGGGGGTATGCTGTGCAGACTTGTGTTGGTGTTTGTCTCCGCAAGTTGAAAGACAATGGATCTCTTGTTTGGGCGGGGAGGCCATGCAGCCCAGTGTCCCCGCCCAATGATGCACTGTATACAAATGGCGATCAATTCACGAGCTCGAAATTGATTTTACTGGCACTAATCAGCGCAGACGGTGTCAGCCATAGCGGGCCGTGTATGCTTTTGAGCTCACAAAAATTGAGTTGCGCGGCCAAATTGCCCCTCAGATGGGTAAGTTATATGATCTGGATTAACCGACTATGCCTGTGCCAACGTTACCCGCGAAATGTGACGTTCGAGCTTTCCTTTCAAACTTCCTTTGGTGGGGCTCCAGCCTCCATCAACGGGTTAGGCTGGTATTGACGGGACGGTCGATAGATTACAAGTTAATTGCTTGAGGAATCCCAGTGACGGCGGCCCCGTCGTGTGTAAGTACAAGCTCGTTTGGCTTCTTCGTGTTGATCTGGAACCAATGACCGTCCATAGAATCTGACATTCAAGAATGAGCGGGGACGTAAGAGAACGAGGTTAGAATACGTACCGGACACATCCTGTAATGCCACAGTACATCCTTCCTCTACCACCGCGGAGGTAGATCCTTTGCATCGTTTGCTTCAGGCATTTGATGGGCAACAGTACACTTCACGCTTGCTGTGATTGGCTTCGTAGTATTTGGAAGTAAAAGGTTTGTCCAAATAGTGAGAAATCGCCAGGTCCTGGAAGTGCCTTGAGTCAGCTGGGGGTTCTCTCACGGTTCCACAACGAGCGTGACTCACTTAGCAAATGCGAGCAGGTCCCAAAGAGAACAAAAATCATTACGCCAACAAAAGAAAAATAGGGCGTTGCGCTTGGCGACAGGTGAACATTGGCGATCGCGAGAGGTAAGCACCGCCGTGCCGTGCGTGGTCAATGTAGGTATGCGGGAAAGGAAAGGGCCCAAACATGAGGTGGTAGGACATGTAGTCTGTTGACAGACTCACGGTGTAGGGCGAGGCGGTGGGGAGCTGAATCACGACATGAACCATGCATGGGTGATACCTTCCAGGAACTCTGCAACATGAAGGTCCTGAATTCCAACCCGCGTTACAAGGAGTGCATTAAGAAAGCGCGGACACTGGAGAGGACGACGCGTAGGTATCTGCAGGCGTTGTAGACAAAGACATGAGAGAGTAGTATGCATATATGCGCCAAGCTCAATTGAGACCTCACTTCTCTTCTAAACAGTGCCCACGACAGCGAGCATGCGCATACTCTTCACAGCTTGGCGCGTCTAGCCAATGGTCCAAACGCCCCGCTCCTGCACAAAACATCGATGTCCTTCCCACTCAACCCCAGCTCCACTAGGATCTGTTCAGTGTGCTGCCCGGGCACCAAGAACGCATCCGCACTGCGCGTGCTTACAGGGCGTGCAGGTGTCCGTGATAGCAGCGGATGGGGAACAGGGATGGCGTCAGCAGTGGGGCTGGGGCTGGACAGCGTGTCTATTCGTGACGCGAGCGCAGCGGCTTCGGCAGGGCTGAGCACCGGGAGCGTACATGCGTCTGAGCCTGAACAAAGTGTCAGCATGTAGGTAAAGATGGACGAGATAAAACATTGCTCGCCATGGAAGATAGCTGCCCATTCATCTCGAACACGCGTCTTGAACCCTCGCTCCAGCAAACTATTCAACTTTGGCCACGCGTCTCTGTCATACTGCTTGTCCAGCGTCGGTGTCCATTGGCCACGTTCCTCGTCGACATGGAAAGTGGACGGCAACGCCTCGAGGAAGCGGGTGATAAATATCTCGTAAAATCGTGGCTCGAGGCACGCCACTGATACCCATCGGCCGTCCGCGCAGGTGTAGACGTTATAAAACGGCGCACCACCGTCGAGCGTGTTGCGCATTCGCGTGGTCGGCTGGGCCGTAGACACCGGCGGGGATGGCGGGAAGGAGGTGACGCTGAAGAGCGGGTTCGATGGTGCCATAGCTTGGAGTAGCGGGAAGCTGGATAGATAACGGGTGCCTGACACCTAGAGGTAGATTAGGCAACATGTCAAGCTGAATGAGAGCGGATAACGCACCATGTTTGCATCGACGACTTGACCCAGCCCGCTTTTACTTCGTTCGATTAGTGCGAGGAGAATCCCCATGGCACAAGTAAGGCCGCCCCCGCCGAAGTCAGCCAGAAGGTTCAAGGGGAAACTTGGTTTCGTTGGCTCTCCGGGAAGCATCTGTAGCATAGTTCAAGAGGCGTCTGACCAGTACAGAACATGACTACGCCTACAGATAGCACGCCGCTTAGGGCTAGGTAGTTCAGATCATGTCCTATCTTGAAGTTGAACGACGGAACAGCTTGACGGATGGAGTTCGCGCACCTGCCATATCTCTATATGGGCCTGAGGGCATCTTTCATCTTCCGCACCTGGCACAGTTCATGATGGTAACGAACCTGTGGAGGGAAACCTATAACCCATACGTTTGAGAACGAAGCAAAGCTTTCAAGCATCACTCACCCTGCCAATCTCGCAAACACAAGCCTTCGGTTCAACCCACCCGTCCCATGAAATATGTCTGGTCCAAGCCTCAGCCTTTCCAACACGCCAGGCCTGAATGGATCGATGACGACGTCCGCGCGCGCGATGAGCTTCCGTAGCAGCTCGAGGCCAGATGGGTTCTTCACGTCGATAGCAATGGACCGTTTGTTGCGCGCGAGGGTATCGGCGGACTGGCTTTCTGGGAGGTCGACTCGGATGACGTCCGCACCCCAGTCGGCGAGTATGAGACCTGCGAAGGGCCCCGGTGCGAGTCCTGCGAACTGAGAGGACGGTCACTGTGAGACTCAACGAGATGGAGGAGTGTAAGGAGCGTACTTCAACCACCCGAATACCCTGCAAAGCCATGGTTCAGAACTGTAGAAGTTGCTGTTAGGTGTGAGCCTTTCGCGACGCGGCAGAGCAGGGCAGAGATGGTGGGTGGAATGAGGGGGCGTGGGAGCGCTATGCATCGCGGAGAGCGGTCATCAATCCCGTCAGACGCACCTTGCCTCCTTCCTCCATCCCTCCCCCGCGACCTTCGCTGCGTCACTATGCGACGAGTCGTTGTTGCATTATCCAAACAGTTGCTTGTCGCGGCCCTATGATCCCTAGACGCATAGCTAGGACGTACACAGAATCTCATTCGTTCGAGCCAAGCTCGACAGGTCTTGCAGGATCAAGCATGCTAATCTGGCATTCCAGCATTCAAGTCCATATTTTGTCGCTACCCCTTTATTTCACGTCAATCTCGCAAAGTTAGCTTGGGGGCGGGACGTAGGGGTGGAGGGGTAATGAGCTAGCGGCTTTATGCTTCTGCCCAGAACACGACATAAAAGTGCCCAAAGCGGTGAGCCATCGCATGGCTTGTTCCAGCGTCCACTCATTCTTCATTCACAAATAGTTTAACCTCATCTGCGAATGTCAGCCGGCTTTCAGTCGCTGAATGCAAATACCCTGCCTCGATGTGAACTTGGGCAGGAGGCGATTCACCTGCACCTGGTCACCGGTCGCGTTCACAAGGTGCTGTGATCCTTGGGAATAGCAATGAAATTAATAAAGCATGTGCGGCCTGGTGAGTTGTCTTCGTAGTACGCGGCCGTTATCGGTTACTAAGGCAGTTATAGCCCTTGCACTCCAAATCGTTGCCAGACGGTAACACGCAATTGAAGGACCAATCGACCCTTGGCACTTCAGATAAAGCTTGAAATACGACACTCCGCTTCACAGTAACGTTGATTACGATTGCTCAGGAGCGCGGCAACAACAACGCGGCCACAGCCTGCAAGCATAGAACCTACGGCCAGTTTACCAAATTGGCTTCGCAAGACGTTAGGACGGTTGCAAGCATCAGCCAGGGGGGTGAAGAAGCGTCCCTACTACACGCAGATGTGCTTTCCGTCGATTACCATCCGACGGTCCACGTTTCCCCACAAGTCGATTGGATACTAGCGTTGCAGAGCTCATATGTGCGCTTCATCACAAGTGGGTTTGGCTGTGTCCCTGGGTGGCTATCCAAAATTCCGTGTCACTGAAGCTTGAATCATTTTCATCCGAATACATCGCCATATGTATTGTGGTTGGTCGCTTACCTATCTTTGACTTCTTGAGCTTATTCTCATGCCTACGAATATCAACAGCGATGATGGCCGTCTGAATCTATACGTTTCTGCGTATACCTTTATTATGAAGGTCTCAGATTCTGTTTGCACCGGGCGGTCACACAAGACACGGGGCGTGGTCCTGGGCAGAGCCTCTGCCAGCGAGAAAAGGCAATTCCCAAATGGAGCAGCGTGGCTTTGTGGCGTTCCCTAAATGGTAGAACCACGTGTACTGGTGTTGAACCTTCCTTTCCACGTTGTCGGCCTGAACTTGGCATTCATGTTCGTCTCCTATATAGTCCTCAATCCAAACCAGCTTCAACTTTCTCGTCGAAAAGGTTCATGGCTTTCGCGGTTGTGCGGCAGGGTGCAGCCGGGGGTCTAGCTCTTACAGAGTACTCACGCCCACACTTCTTCTCGGCACGACGTAGGCCAACAGCATCACAATAGATTTCCCCAAGACTCCCTTGGGAGCCCCGAGTCACTTGGAGCTGGTTTGTGTTCGCCAAACACAATGATCGGATGCCACTTACGAAGCCCCAGCCGAGACAAGTTACAACAATTCTGCAACTATCCCACAGACAGCCGCCTGCCCTGTCTCACCGCCATGTTCCCTTTACCATCCAGAGGCCACAATTACCCTATCCCTGTAGTCCAGATAGTGTTGGGCGATGGACGATGAAGCGTTCTTACCTGTCGAACAAGCCATTTATCACGGGTTTCGAGCGCTTCAGAGGCAGTGTGATGATGGTTGCCCCTGGTTGCCCGGCGGCAGCGAACACGCATCTCGCAGAGGCTGTGGACGGCCCGTCTCTGAACAGTTCACCGTGTGGCTCCCGTGTGAGTGCCTGCTTCGTCAATGTTGGGATGGCGCTCTCACTGTTCGATATCACGACTCGTAATGTTTCCATCCAACCTTAACAGGCTCGGACGCGCCGTCTTGTGTCTTAAGTGAAGTCGTCCGCGCCCGCCGCAATCGCCATGCTGGCACTCTTGCTCGCCCCCAGGTTGCACCATGCCGTCGACGTGGAAGCGGGAACATCCAGCGAGGGGCGACGCTGGCGAAAAGCTTGACATGTCGTCGTCGACCCAGCCCCCAACAATCGCTATCGCTCAACTGGAGAACACCGCACCGACAACGTACTCTGCGCCACGTCACATCTCTGCTGGACCCATCGCGGGTATTACTATCTCAGCTCTAGTTGTGGTTTTTGGAGTTGCAACGTACTTCATTGTGATGCACCGACGTCGTACTAGACAGGACGACTCTGTTCGGGTTCGCATGCCTAGGCGGAGATTTGCTCGTCTTCCGAAAACTGGTGTGGAATCTATATCTACGATTCTCTTTCCTCGAATGTGCTAAATCTGCGGGTGGTATAGGGAGCCCTGCGCCCGACGCCGAGCGCACATCGCTCTACCAATACGTTCTACCCATTTTCGCCAAGTTCGCCACCCCGAAAGCGACTTTTGAAGGGTTTTCTGCCAGCGTCGACGGACGCTTTGTACCGGAGACTACCCCTCGATTGTGTTCACTTCTGTCATCGGGTCTGCTGAGCAGTCCGGCTCAGATGCGCAGTCATCGCCTCCAAGTGCGCCTAGGCAGTCGACTGAGGCTCGGAGGAACCGATCGCCTCTTGTTATCGTCATCCCATCATCTTGATACCTTTTCTGACACGGCTATCGCAAGGACGTGAGTGCTTGCACTCGTTCGTCGTTGGTGATCCTAACGCATCCGTTTAGACTACTGGGACTGTCTTCAAACTAACATACGCTTAAACCGTCGTGATGTATGTCATTCTCTTGCTACAGTTGCTTCATAGCTAATATCTTAATCTTTAGATCGTTATAAATCCCTCACGGACTTGACTATCATCTGCTTTATTCCACTACTCACGACAATGGACGCAGAAAGGGCTCTGAGAATGCGTCAGCTATTCATACCTCCCGCATGTCTGAATCACACGATCCCCCCTTTCGCACTACAATTATACAGTTCCCGGACGCTTGACATAACACACCCATTTCTTTAGATGTAATGCATTCATTTTAATCGCACAGCACGTCATAACCCGCTTTCCAATATGCAGACGCATTGGTTGTTTTGCACCATTCTTGCCCAGACCACCGATGCTGTCTCTGCAACTCCTTGAATAGACTGTCAAAGCGTGGTGCTCCACTAGCCGGTGAGCCTAAAGGAGCCGGAACATTAATCCCTCGCAGCTAATCGCTGGGGTCTGGATGTTGAGACTCCTCCGCGCAACGTCTGTCTATGACCTACGGCCCCAAGCCCTGGTTGATAGAAAACGTCAGAAAGATATTAATACATATTGACGGGTATGCTCACGAGTTGGACCATGATTGGAACCAGCTGTTTATCGAGGGCGCACCGTTTCCGACAGTCCCTAAACCGTGGCCTTGTTTCATAGTTATAGGCATGAAAGTTGCATCGGAAAGGTCCAGCCTCCTTGTAAGTCGATCAAACCTGTCATATAAAGAGCTTAGTACACAACATTACTCAAATACAAACGTTAAGACTCAACTTGTCGGGAACGGTGGACCGTAAGGCGGGCCGAATCAAAGGATGGCCACTGGTTAGCGCCCTCTGCGACATGCTGATGTAACCAAGCGGTGTGGCGAAGGCGCATGCAGCCAGCGCAAGCATGCTTATAACGATGGAAAATGTGACGTGCATGATAGTCGTGAATGGTAAGCAAAGGGAAGCGGTAAGAGATCGGCCGCTGGTAAAGTCCAATGACTGATTAGCACCAGACGGCATTCGCATTGAAGGGGCGGAGACATACGGCGAATGCGTGTGCGACGAGACCAGCTCGAGCAGAAGTGTCTTAGGACGTGTAGCAGCGTACAGTCTATCCCTTGCATTTTATAGCCATGACACACGGCGAGTAAATGCACCGAGCGCTTGGCGCTTGAAGGGTGATGTGCCTGATTTTGTGACGATCCTCCATGCGAAACTGCAACTCCATCACCAGTTCATTACTCAGTTGGCGGGTGAAACACAGATGTGCATTACCTATTCGCCGAACTTGTTTTGGAGACGGGCGAATGGCGGAAGCGGTGCAATGCTGGTGAGCGGCGGGCCGGCGGCATCAATGCCATGTCAAAGCACGCCGCCGCAGACCGTCCTTGCACTTTCGGAGTTCATAGCCGCAGTTCCAGAAGATCGGTTCCCGCCGCGTGTGATTCAATGTGGCGCAGAACAGGGGGGATACGCGCGAGATCGTGAAATGTGTCCTGTTGGCAGCGGAGTTGATCGCCTACGACGGACGCTACTAAGATACTGACACGGTGAGTGAAACTTCCATGCAAATGTAGAGACCCGAACATAGAAAGCTCACCTCACACGCGCACACTTGCAGCAAAGGACGTAGACTGGAATACAAGATCTCCCTCGAGCAGCACGTTCCCCGATCGCGGGACACATGCTGGGTGTCTGCACGTTCTGCACCGTCGCGGGCGGTTAGAACACGAACACGCGAAGATTCTGTAGAGTCTACACTCCCTAGCGGATACTGATACTCTTATGCAGCATTCTGTTCCCTTGCGCAGTGTGTGTACAGGAGCTCGGCGACTATGGAGTCATCCACGCTGCTGTCGCCGTGTCTGGCCGCAGGAGATAAGTACTCGATGCGATTGGATGATTTTGAGAACCAATTACCCAGCATATATTCGATATTTGTCTGTGCCTGTATTCAGTCGAGTCAGCATGTGCATGAAGGCGAGGAGGCTGACAGTATAGAATCGTCATGGACGAAAGGAAGCCGGTTGACGCCAGATGGAGTGTAACTGTGTGAGCCGTGACAAGCTGCTCACGTGGCTTCGACGCCACAAAGTCGTCGCTTTCGCTCATCTCCGGTTGCGACAAGATCTTTCGGCGTAGGAGACGCCCATACCCCAACTTGAACTGCCAACTACCCTAACAACGACCCCTGCTCATGCAGCAAAGCTTGTCCTTGATTGTGCAGCGGGTAGTAGTTTCCTTGCATCTTCGTCATCATTGGTCTGTACAAGGTCTTAGATTCATGCCCTCGACTTGACGTTGCTTTGGTAAGTCAACAATTCTTTCTGCTTCGGGGCATCCTGATGGGGCGGATACGGGAACAGATATAGATCTGTTGAAAATTTTTGAATCTCACTCTTCAGATGCATTCAGTGCTCTCAGCTCAACCCGAGATTGGAGGTCTATGAGCAAGGCAGTGCACATCCGTGAAGGCAGTGACTCCGCCTGACGATCAGCACGTTCGGTGAGATACTTACTGGTATTGGTGAGTTTTTCTCGGACTGACCTTGCCTTCTCGACTTCGGTGTGGCAGTAGACTGACCTCTCGGGCTTTCAGAGCAATGCGGACATCAGCGGGCTGGGAAAACAATCACCGTCGTCACTTCCATCTAGCCTGCTCAGTGAGGCTATTCTCACCATCACTATTCCATGGATGAGGACATTTGCCACGCATATGCGGGGGAAATTTTTCCCTCCCATTCACCCTCCTCTCCTGTTACCGTCGTGGACGACCCGCTACACCCCATGAATGATGATCTTCCGCGTTCATTGAACATCTGTGTTTGACTCTTGCAATCGTAGATACTCAACAACGGCCCATACACAAAGCATCCGTAACCACAATAGGCCACAGCACAAGTGAGTCAGGCAGGGTGTTGCCGATGATAGGCACCGAGGTACGAATACTTAAAGACCGCGCCAGACTCACAGGCTCCTTAATACCTGCTGGAATAGGTATCCTTTAGTTTCTGCGTTCGAATTTGGTCAGTGTCTACGGTTTTCATGAACTTTTTTCTTGTCGTAACTTACTGTGCCTGGTCAGGACACCGTTACGCTATAACAGTTCAAAACACAGCTATCTCATTCATTCACTTACGGAGTCACTCACGAATATGACAAAAGCCCTCGTTTTCGCGCTCATAATATGGATCACGGCACTCCCTTTTGTCTGGCTTATGCCGATAAAATCTGGGCTGGTCAATGTCGAAGAATTCAAGTCATCCCCATTCACTGGAGCACCTTACATCAACAAAGCTGAAGAGCCTCACGGTCACAAAGGGTTTCGCAAAAGAAGTGTAGTCCTTGGGGAACCTGTTCTGATCCCTGGAATTCGTCAAAGGTGAAGTTCCTCCCTGTTTGTCTGCCGTGGAATGCTCTGAATGACTACAATTGTAGGAATGATATCATGCCTAGAAAGACTAAGAACGCAATAGCGGCGGCAAAACACAGCCAGCGCGTAGCGGAACATGGCGGTGCGCCAACTGTGGACTCCATCATCAGTAGCCTCAGAAACGGGTAGGGCGCAAAGTTCCGGCTTCGTGTTGCACATTTTGCTTATGCCTCATGTCTTAGCGCCTCGAGATTCAGAAGGGAACGCATCCGTATGAAGGAAGACGTGGAGCCCACGAGTGGAGCCTTCTCGTCTCCGGGTGCTGGCGCCCCGTTCATGCTACAACACGGACATGGGGGTGGGCATGGCTTCCACGGCTTTGGGGGTGGCTTCAAGCGCATGCATCGGTGAGTCGGGCTTCATCCCAAGCTGGCGGAGACCGTAGGCTCACAGGCTTTGCTGCAGTAGCGCTGAGGAACGCGACGTACCTGAAGGGCAACTTAGGATGCAGTTTGACAGCGCGCCGCCCCTTGATCCTGTCATCGAAGGCCTGAGGAGCGGGTAAGTTTCTCGACCACTGCACTGTACTGCGATGACTCATTTACTCTTTGCAGTGTCACTACGTTTGACTAGGGATTAGCAGTAAATTATTGAGCGCAGTGGAGATCCTCAATACAATATATATATTCCGTAGGCTTCAGCTTGAGCCAGGCCCGACCTTGACATCGCTTGCTTAGAGAGCCACAGCCCTGCGGTGAATTCTAAATCAACGCTCACCTTCTCAATTGAAAAGCCCCTGTGAGTGCCTTGTACCTGAGCGTGGCGGTGTGTTGTAAATATGCGAATCAGCCGTTTCTGCCGACTCACTTGATTGAATCAGCAAACTAAATCAAACAAGTGCCGCCCGAGAGCCAAAAGAGAGTAGAAAGCAAGCGATCAGCGGGTTCGTACGCTTTAACTACTTGCTCTCTAGCTTGAACTATAGACCGCTACCATCACCACTCGGCGACAATGGCCTCACTTCCACGGGAGGCCGAACAAAGCTCGTCGTCAAGCTCTTATACGCTTCAGGTCAGTATTGGCTTTTCGTATAACGCTCTCATTCATAATCTGGTCTTAGAACGCGAATGTGGCGCCAGAGGAAACTGTCCGGTAAGCTTAGCTGGCTCGGAGGGATGACCAGTGCACTTAGGAAAGAGCCACTTCTCAACAGTCTGGACGAGCTACATGATGCATTCCGCAAGTATTTCGGTGGCCAACTCTCCTTCGCATCGCTAAACGAAACGAACCCTCCGTCCCGCATTCTCGAAGTCGGGTGAGTGACGATGGCAGGCCAGTGGCTGACGTCTCACTGTGATATTTCAGGTCAGGCAGCGGCGCATGGTACGAATCTTACTACGTGCCCTATTTTTATGCTCATCATATGCAGGGCTATACAAGCCGCCAAAGAATTCCCCGAAGCAGATGTCATCGCTGTGGATCTAAACCTGCCGCCCCGCCGGTGAGTGTGTGCCTTCCTTCTCGAGGGACTGAATGCTCAGTACGGTCATGCATCTGCAGGGAGTTCCCCCGGAATGTGACATTTCAGCAACTCGATATCACGGAGAATATCCCGTTCGCCTCAGAGACGTTCGACGTTGTGCACGCTCGTTTTGTCTTAATGCATGTACGTCAACCGGATACCACTATTAGATATATGTTCCCATACGACGCCTATTAAAACCGCACTAGATTCCGAATGGGGCGCAGGTCCTCCACCGCATAATTGAGCTTTTGAAGCCGGGCGGATGGCTTCTTATTGAGGAGCCCGACGGCGCAAATGCGCTGAACGTCGGAAATCCCACTGGCCCGGCGATGACGGCCTACACGCGGGCGTTTCACGGTATGTTGCAAGCTCGGGGAGCGGACGCGTGTATAGCTCAGAAGTACGAGCACATCTTGCGGTCTTGCGGAGTATTTAACAATATCAACGTCATGAATGTCGCCGTGCCCATGTCGGCTCCATGTTCGGGTTAGTAATGTTTAAGATGCACAGCTCGTATTTGTCAATTTCATGCGTTCTATTATAGATCCGTTGCTGCTCAACCTCGGTCGGGTATACATGAAGACTGCCGTCCAAGTGGCTCAATATCTCCCGCAAAAGCTTGCCTCGCAAGGGTTCACGCAGGATATGATTGACAGGCATCTGGAGGAGCTCCTCGACCCCGCGAATAGTATTACCTCTACGATATACTTCGTCTGGGCTCACAAACGCGCAGCCTGAGTGTAGCCTTTTGGAAGTGTACTTAGTAGATCTTGCAGCGGTGTTGCTCAATGCACGGAGCCACGACCCGCCATGGTCCAATATTTAACTCCAGTTAATTATGCTATGACATGTACGGAAGATCACAAGACCGTCTTGGAGCACGATTACCGTATCAAACTCAACAGGACGGACAGAGGGATGTTTTTGTGAGCAGTCAGCGAAGTTGCCCCGTTGCAGCTCGTTAGTGGATTGTACGTCGTCCGAGTAGCTCACAGCAAAAGAGTGCGTGTAACTGAGCTCAAACACAACAGCCTACGTCGTTCGGTCGAAGGCAATACTCGCTCTTACCTGCATCCCGGCATTGATCTTATACTGGAAGTAGGGTAATGGGACCAGCCATCAACGATACGTGCAATATGTCTGACATGACTACCACAAGAAGAGGTGGGTATCAGCAATGCTGGGGCGTACTGTATCCAGTCTGCTAGAACCGCACTGGCACTCATATACTCTGCCACTCCGAGTCTCCTAAGTCGGAGTGTACGACTGGTGCTTGGTAATATGCTAGTACTGTTGCGGTCTATTAGCAACATGGCGTTAGAGTTAAGTCGAGAAAGTTAAGAAAAACTGAACATAATCAGCTACACACCAGTTTGCGTTCCACAAGCTCTCGATAGATGGATCCAAGTGCGGAGCTCCATTGCCCATCACACCCACGATTTTGATTGGGACAGCGACAGCTGGCGGCGTCGAACAGCCTAGGCCAACCAAAAGGGTTATTGCCGCAATGGTAAATCGCATATTGGAGATACTGCTGGAAAGGAGTAAGGGCTGGAAGGCTTTTTGTCAGCTAAGAGGAGTATGACCAAACTGTCACATTTACATACCAACCAGTGCCAAGCCGCAAAGAAACGAAGCGGAGGTTCTTGAGCCGGAAAAACCTGCGCTCGCTGAGATAGCTAGAAGCCATATATATACTATTCTGGGGACCTCGTGCTACGCGCAGCTTGCGGAAGAAACGCTTGTGCTTCCAGACCGCAGTGCAGTGCACCGCTGTACCTGTCGCTGACCAAAAGTTAGTTGCACAAAATCATTGATAAATGGCAGAACATACTGCCCAACACAGAGCATCCACGAGGTCGTCATAGCCTCGTCTCAGACCGAGCCAAACAAGTGCACTCATTCACACCAATGATACTTTTTGTGGCCACTTGTATCTTTCTGGGATCACAATCCGTCAAACCACCGATAGAATATCACAAAACAATCGCTTTGACTTACTCAATGCGCGTCGTGGAATGATGCAAAAGGCGGGCACTCAAAATGCGGTATTTTGTTACCGTGATACGCAGGTATGCAACGATACCTCGCTGCAGCAGCGGCATCGCATCTATGCACCTTCCGAGTGCTATTCAAGTCTCGAGAACCAGACTCGGACTCGGCCGCTCTCGCCGATGTCTCGCTGAAGGACACGTCGATACAACACGATACTTGTGATATATAGCGCACTACAGCTACTCTCTACATGAACGTTAACCTGCTGCAGAAGGCGAGGAGCGTGAGCTTTCTGCGCATCCAGTGTGTCGATGTGAAGCTCACCCGTTTCGCAAGCCTTCAATAGCAGGATCAACGGTCGGCGCACCGTCAAATTCAAAGTCTGCGGCACCGTCAGGCGGTGCAGAGATACCACCTTTTTCTGCGCTACAAGCACAAGTGAGCACCCGCTATCTCGCAGCGAGAATCAATGGGAGGCTCACCGCGGCGCACGCTCATTGAAATCGCCCCTGCGGCGTACCACACCGCGCCCTTCGTCGCTATGCCTAAAAGAGGCTCTGGCTTCAGGAGCTAACAGAGCCCCGCTAGAAGAGTCTGTCTCCAGTTCCTCCTCCCCCAGGCTTTGGCTTGTCCTTTTGAATCTCGTCTCCCTGTATAAAATAGCGCCTCAGTTAGATACAGACAGGCTTATAGATGTGACGTTTACCCATTTCTAATTCTGTCTATCACCTTGGAATCGAATGGTGCCCCATTGTACGCTCCCTGTTCGTGCATCGTGATAGGTAGCGTTACGGTACCGGGGGTATGTCGAGCTGGAATGTCCCGTTAAAGGCGCTCAGCCCCGTAGACATCCTCGAAGAATACGACATCGGGAGCGGAAACACGAATGGAAGCGTAGCAATCCACAAAGCCGTGGCATATATGAGCCGGTTCGTCATAATTGGAATATAATGGGGAAGCGATGTGTATAGGGTCGTGAGGAGGTACCTGGAAATAACTGGACTGTGAGTGAAAAGGCAGTGAAGCAATAGCAGATAGTACCCACCAGTACCAGCCGTGGTCGTTACAAAGGATCTGTCCTGCAGATAGTGAAAGCTGGCAGGTGTGCGAGGCTCTTAAATATTCCAAGAGCTGGATTGACAGTATCTAAAAGTGCTAGGAGATAGATGGCTCACATGCGTCATCTGCTACCATCGGTGGTCTGTCGATGGGAATGCACTTGCCGCTGTGCTCAACCGTTGAGGGAAGGCTAGTATCCGCGACTTCATCCAGCATCCGTGCTCGAAATAGATACGAGCGCAAATGATCAACAAGTGCTCAAGATCATCAGCCATGGTTGCCTGGGTAGATGTTGAAAGGCTGGTCAATCAATGACACGGCGGAAAGAACGCGGAGCTGGACCAGGAAGAAAGCACTGCTCAACACGAGACGCAACTGCGGACATGATGGCGTCCGAGAATTCCAGATACAAGTCAATCGAAGACAGATATAGTTCTGTGTAATCAAGGTCAGCATGCAAAGGAAGGAACATAACAATCAGGGTTAGGACACGGGTTGGTCAGATTCAGATACTCACCTCACGACTTACAACCCGTTCACACCAAGAGACACTATAGCTAGTAAGTAAGTCCGTCACTAGTAAGAAGCCCTCCCGCGTAACCTTCCATGTGGATTCTTATCGGTACGGAAGCTGCGCGTCCAATGTTGGACGTTCAACGTTCAGTGGTGAACAAACATTATGTAGTAGAATTGCGCAGAGTAGGTTCGCAGATCGTGGTGAAGGAGGCCCCCCGAATATCGGTTTAGATGTACGATCAAGCGCCGGACATAAATCGTCGCGCCGAAGGCGCGAGCCCCGATCCGCTGGAGGACATAAAGGGCAAAATTTGGCCGGAAGTCCGATCTTGTGCGAGGATATAGACCGTGCCCGGGCGGGAGAGTCCGATCTAGCGCCGGACATAATTCGGCCATGCGGCGACCAATCTCGCGGTGATAAGTGGTTTGTTATCGACCACAAATTGGAGCTTACCGATACGCGTATCTGTAGGTGGCCTTTTGTAGTCCGATAACAAACTGATAGTGTCAGTTCGTTACCTCCGTGCGTCTGCGAACGAGACTGCAACCAGCCCGAAGTGGCGCATCGCAGTGTGATGACTGTGATCCGTCACACGCCCATCAGCCAAGGTTGCTCAACATTCAATGTCGCTGCCAGCGGGCTGGAACGTTGTGTTTTGGGAGCTTGTAGTATGATATATAGTGTGAGAGGCTTTGCGCGAAGCGCAAGCGATTTTTGTCATTTTCCTGTCATTTCTGCGTTTTTTGGAACATATACCCGAAAAACGGCTATAAATAGGTCAAAATGACGGACCCCGATCAAGCGCCGGACACAAACAGCCCAAAACCTTGTGGACATAAAACCCCTAAAAGGGGTCACTTTGGATCGTACATCTAAACCGATATTCGGGGGCCTGGTGAAGGAGGAAAGGAAAAACACCAAGCGCCGTTGAGGGGATCTGACGCGCTTTGATTTGGCTTTCACTCCAACCACCACCTCGACACAGCTCATCTTCGAATACAGCTTCTCTACACATCTTCCATGCACGGTGTACACCCGACGTGACTATTGTCAGTATATACGCCTTGATTCGCTCGTCTAGATGCCAGCTCCACTCAGAAACGGTCCCCAAACCAACGGGACCCCCGCTATTCGCCCCAAGCTGTCGGTGCTCGGTTTTGGGCTTGTGACCCGGCTCTACGGCACGACCCACGTATCACCAAACAGATGCTGCAGAGCTCCAGCATCATCTACAAGCGTTGTGGCGTGCGGACACAGCATTAACCGAGCTGTACGGCACTACCAGCGGGCGAAGTAGGCTGAGCATGTAGACCAGCGGGCAGGCAATCTCTGATGTACGTAAGCTATCCTCGCATTCTTACCTATACGCTTACCGAACGGTTGTAAAGACGACCTTGCACAACCTACGTGTCGGTCAATTCCCTGAACACAAAGCTGGGACACGAGCGCACTCCCTGCTTCTACTCGTTGACACAAATCTGCCCGCTCGGAAGTAGCAGCACTGTGGTCTAAACGCACCTGGAGCATCAGCCAGATATCAAGACTAAGACTGGCTCTCGTTTGTCAATGTACCGCTCAAGAACACCTCAGCGCAACACCACCTCGACAAGCCGTCAATACTGGACGCACATGGAGATGGTTGCTCGTGAGTCTTTCTCTCGTTTTATACATGTGAGAAGATGTCTCACTAGATTACTGAACGTGCCCAGACGAGCCTCTCACCTCCCCGCTACGACCTGATACCACACCATCCGCCTATCCAAATCGATAGTTGATACCATTACCGTCTTCGCTAACGATCGGCTCGGATGCATCAGTGGAATTGCTCTATTACACCTTCCAGAGAGGAGGAGGCGTAGTATAGGTACCGCAAATGGCTTGCCGAGTCTATGTACGTGTTATGGTTAGACCTGTCACTATGAGGCGAATGATCGTTTATTCAGGGAACAAGACAGCTATGCGTAAATTTTGGCATGGGCTAATCACCCCTCTTCGCTGTGGGCATTGACTACAAGCATCAAAGAATACATTTTGACCACGCAAATTTCATGAACCTCAAATAGCGCTTCACGTTCATGGCCTATACTTCACTTCAAGTTGCTGCAACCTCGCCTTTGGTGGTCTCCTTTGACGCTTACCCTTCAACGCGAGCCGACCTGAACTGCTACAACCTCGGGCTGTGCACCCTCCACTAAGGACGGATCGACATGACCAAAAGACAGCCAATTGGCTTTGACTAGCTTCCTCAAAAGCTCCTCTCCTCTCCATGTTGCGTCTACGACGGCGGTTACGTCACCGGGCCCGCTTCTGGCTCGATGGGTAGCAAGGTGGCCTGTTCTGCTGGGAGTGACTGATCTTCCACTCTACCACGCACAGTATGAAAGAAGACTGATAGCGTTGCACGCGTTGTTTGTCTCAGCAGGAACTCCAATACATTTCGCTCTTCTTTCATCCCAACTTGAGGCCAATCCTTCTGTTCATATGATTGTAACATGCGTGACGAGTCGACGGCGGACAGGCTGCGTTGAAGGCAACACCGACCAGTACTTAATGGACATTACTTGGGATGTCTGATCTCTGCGCTTTTACAGTCTTAAGGACCTGGATATATGAGCTGCACATTCCAGATACTACAAAACAAGACCTCTTTGAACGATGCAAATCCAAACGTTCAGCAGCTTGTCACGTTGTGGAGTATGATCGCATGAATAGCTTGTATGTATACCTTGGAGGTGTGTGTTCCCGTCATCACGTTGACATTAATATTGGCAGCTTGAAGTTCAAGTTGGCGGTTTAGCGCTCCTGGGATTATTTCACTTGAATGCCGGTTTGATCGCCATCATCCCCGCCTAACCATGCCAGTGACACTTACTCTGACCACCGCATACACCCATGCCTCTCATGCATCTGCCATTGCCTTAACCCGGCCGACGTGTGTACTCTCGATCCCACAACACGGCCTTTGAGCCGTAGTATGATGTGCGCCGGATGAAAAGGCTGTACGTCTCAGCGCTCAGCGTCGAAAACCACGTCCGCAGAGCAACCTCAATGAAATATCGTCGCAAAGCATCCTGAAGAGTATCGCAGCGTCGATACCTACCTTTCCTTCATATCGCCAGTCGCAACTGCTACTCGCTGGCCGGTCCCATGACTTGGGCATCCTCCGAAGATCGACCGTGACGATGACAAAGGCACTCCTTCGAAGGTATGACCGTCGAACTCGGCTGCAGAGACACTGTAGGGGCCTCTCCAAGGTTTTCCTGGGGTTCCCACTCGCATTCCTCGCCCCGGCCCGACGGGATTCAACCAGCCCTGCACGCTCTTAAAAGCTAGCTCTGGTACAACCTAGTCGATTCTACCCATCACCCTCCCATCTCACCGACGATTCGCAAAATGGTCGCGACTTGGCTCATTACTGGGTAAGTGCTCGTTGCTGTGACCGAAGGTGTATGCTCATGAATTCAACTGCTGCAGCTCGTCTCGAGGAATAGGTCTCGAGACTGTTCGGCAGCTCCTCCAGACACCCTCGAACGTCGTCATCGCCACCTGCCGAAACCCGGACAAGGCCTCTGATCTGCAAGCACTCAAAGATGGCGCAAAAGGCACCCTACATATCGTTGCGTTGGACACTGCATCGTCGGAGAGTATCGAAGGAGTGTTGAAGCCCGTCGAGGAGCTGGTCGGAGACAACGGGCTGGATTATCTGCTGAACAACGCTGCCATCGTACGTCGCGCCCCATCGTGTCATCGTGGTGCCATGCTCAACTTGCAACACACTGCCAGAACACTGGCAACGACCTCGGTTTTGCCTTCAAGCCGGCTGATCTCCTCGAGACCATCAACGTGAACGTCGCCGGCCCAGGCTACCTCGCACAAACGCTGCTGCCCCTCTTAGAGAAAGGCAAGAAGAAGACGATCATGAACATGACCTCAGGCCTGGCGAGCATCGGCCTCGATTGTGGCCCAAAGAATGCGACGTACAGTATCAGCAAGACGGCGATCAACATGCTGGTGCGTCTCTGTCTGGGACATACGTACGAAACGAGGGTTGTAGACTGACGGCGATTGATAGACATACAAGCAGGCGAAGCAAAAACCTGACTTTGCAGTAGTTTGCGTGGATCCTGGTTGGGTGAAGACAAGTATGTCCTCTCTTGCTATCACGTCGACGTCTCGCTCAACATGAAGCTTTGGCAGAGATGGGCGGCGAAGGTGCTGTTCTTGAGCCGGAGGAGAGCGTCAAAGGTCTTCTCAAGGTAGTAACGACCGTTTCGCCGTCCGACTCCGGGAAATTCTATCGATACGACGGACAGTCCATTCCGTGGTAGCTATGCGAAGGACTCATGCCTCCTGCATTGAATTAATTTATCGTCCGCAATCGCACTAATGACCTGCATCGTTCGCGTTCCCCATTCCGGTCTCATATCAAGATTTATTTGGCCGCGGTAGGCGACGAGGAAAACTGTCATAGTCCAAGTCAGTGAGAGCCCATATTATACGCATGAGTGTCCCAAGCTCCAACTACGAAGCGATCTGCCTGCTACGAGTTGATGTCATACGCTGCCCCGCAATCCGACGACATCTTCCAAGATATTCTACGGCCCCGCCGGGCGGACTAGCTTGTACGCGAAACCGCTTTACCGCAAGTTTTCGTTGCTGCTCTGGACTGTATTGTAGCGGAAGGCTAAGGTCATGGCGCGTCGTACCTGGGAAGCCAGTGGAACACGGTCAAACGCGCATATAACAGCCCAGCCGCGCAGACCGACATTCTGAAAGACTTCAAAGGAGAAGCTGGTTACGCTGTGAGCCCCAGCATGATATTAACCTCCGTGCGTGCTGCTGACGGACTCGCTTCTCAAGACCTCATCAACGCGTTCATTACCAGGTTCAAGGCCTTCTGAAGGACCGATGCGTGTTTGGGGGCGCAGTGAAGTAGTACCCACCGACCCTGCCGTTCGTTACCCTGAGGCCGCAGAAGGTGAATAGCGTCGTTACAGCCCAGCGACAGCGAGTGCCAATGACGTCTCCGTAGCTTTCCGACTTCTTCGCGCTTTTGACTAGCGTCGTCGACTTCCACGGCGAGGGTGAGGCCTTTGGCGAGTGCCCCTCAGTTGCTGGCGAACTCCAAAGGATCTACGCAGCTCGCCTCGAAGAGAGTGCCGATGCGTAAGTACCGGGCCCTCGGGCGTCCGTACATACATGCTCTGAGGATCGCATTTGCGTACTAGTAGTAACGAGTACCATTGTTCTACTTCTGTTTCATTCCCCGTTCATACAGGGTTTGCAAACTGGGCTAAAAGAGCGACAAGCCGAATTCTATGTATCATCTCTAAACTTTCAAAATTTGTTTCGCGCCCTCACTGATCACTAAAGGCACAGTTCATACCATGGAGCATTTTCGGCACTCGGTCACACAAGTGAGAGTCGACCGACAACAGTGACCAACTTGGCTGGTGATGTATTCAGAAAGATAGACAGAATATTGCGCTCAGCTTTGAACGTCCTGAAGTCGCTGAAGTCGCTGTAAGAAGTTCTCTCGCAGATCTGCCGCATACGCCATATAGCTCTCCCGAACATCTTCTGGAGCCTGCAGGTTCGAGTCCATCACCCGTTTCAACACGCCGCACAGAACAGTGAACTATCTAATATGTCAAGAGGCGGGCACGCAACAGGGGGGTTCACGCAGGACGTACCGTCCGCTCTCCAATGATCGCGTCCGTGGGTCGACTCAGGTCGGATCCATCTGCGACCTCCTTGATTAGATTATCTGCATTTTCAAGGCCTTTCACCTCAAGAGGGAGTCGTGCGATGCTT
The DNA here is from genome assembly GCA_024811115.1 of Terana coerulea. Lineage (NCBI taxonomy): Eukaryota > Fungi > Basidiomycota > Agaricomycetes > Polyporales > Phanerochaetaceae > Terana > Terana coerulea. Next base: position 38,077 of record JAKOGH010001165.1, read on the forward strand.
GCCTAATTACATATTCGATTAGTACGGCAGCCGCACACGTATGCAGGCAGAACTCACGTTGTAGTTGAATTCCGGATTCCTAGTGTTCGGCATCACTTTGCCGTGAGTGTTCCAGTACTCAAGCATATCCAGCTGTTCGTGCAGTTCCTCGGCTTTCATGACGAAGAGAGTGACTAAGGATGGCATTAAATTTCGCCATCATTGAGTAAGCCACATCGTACTTACATGCATACAGGCGCACGCGGCATTCGGCGACACGCACCTGGAGGCGCGACTGGAAGCCGTCGCCGCTGCGTGCGGTGAACTCCAGGGCGCGCTGCACGTGCTGCGCGTCTTCCGCCACTGCTTGCCGCACGGGCGTCCAGTCGGTAAACAGCGGGTGCGTCGTGTTCATGGTCGCCATCGCGCCGCTGAGGCTCGCCTCGCATGACATGTACGACATGTACGCAGAGAGCACGGCGGAGCGGGTGAGATAGCTGAGGTGGGCCATTTGGGCTGGTGCGAGACCGAACGGAGAGGTCACCATGCGCATGGCGTTGACGCAGCTCCAGGGCGCGGTAAGGAGACTGCGAGATAAATGCTCATTTTACATGTCGCTCCAAACCCCAATATAGTTGGTCGCTCACCGCCCCACGCCCTGGTTCTTCACGGGGATTCCGAGGGCTCGGGAGAGAACACTCAACGTGGCTTCTCGTACATGGCGCGACACGACGAAAAGCGGCATGATCGGGTTCGGACTACTGAGAGCAGGATCCTATAGCTTTCCAGTGTTAACAGCATCGAGTGTTGCATGAGTGAGCTGACTCACGGCTATCCCGCGTTCTGTGGGGAAAGAGAGAGGCCCAACAAGCAAGTCGTCGATATATTGCGCGACAATCTCAGAAATAATCCTTTGCATGAGCTTCGGAGGGATAACGGGGGCATGGCTGGTGTCTCGCGTGAAAACTGTTTTGAGACGGTTAGGAAGGGGAGAAGTGAGTACGATGCTCAGAGTCATACTGGCGACTTACTTATACGCTGCGTTGTCGGAAACGTGGGGCAGCACTGGCACTGATAGCCGTCAGTGATGGCTGTTAAGCCAAGCAGCGCAAGCCGCTTAACTGAATTGGTGCTAGCGTAAAAGTGAGTCATGATGTAACACGAAGCTACCCTGTCGGTCAGTGCCATCCTCCGCAGACTCCCCTACCAACGCACCCAAAGCTCTGGGCTATCGCGAGGTCCTCCGCAACCGAACAAGGGCAACGGTCCTTTACACGGGAGTCATACGCTTTGATCAAGCACGGCTACGGGAGGAGGCTGAGATTCAGACTTGCACGCTTGCCATGGGACACGGCCGGATACGAATGAGATGCAGACGTTTACTCAGCGGGTCAGCCCTGCAACGCGAGCCAAACCACGTGGAGTTGCCGCATCGGGCGACGCCACAAAGCAGACGCAGCTCGAGTTTTCAGCTGTTATCATGAAGGGGACACGAGCATGAACGGAGGGGAAAACACGACCGAGGATCATGCTTACCTGTCGAGGATCATATCTTGGTATGTGACTCGGAGGGACGCTGCGAAATAGGACGGAGCGTAATATTTTCCCGCATGCCCCGAGGAAAAACGGAGGCAAAACCGTGGCTCTTCCTGCTGCAGCGACAGGTGACGCAGATCGTCGGCTCACACAGAGCTATCAATACAGCAATAGAAATCCAGAGGTGGCACGGGATGTTATGGGTGAGATGAAATGTTATGGGATTGTATGGATATGATGCACAACAGCTACTAACGGGTTGACGTGAGCCGTTAGCCACTGTCGATTCTAAAGAATGTAACCCTTCACGAACCTTTTACATACATTTCTGTGACCCTGGTTCTGCCTTTCATCCGCAAGCCCAGTAGTTCCTGTCCGCTTCGCCACGCGGTCGGCTAGTCCTCAGCACACGTTCGTACTGATATGCCACCCCTGCAAGCCAAATAACTTGCCAACGACAATGGCTATAGTCGCAAACATGCTGTGCATTGCGCTGGAAGACATGTCCTGCATTCACTTTCATGACTCATGGTAGCTATTACAGGGTATGGTATTGAATACGAAGAGGATGCTCGGGAGGTTGGTGGATGCTTACGTTCGACCCTGAGACAGCAAACGACATCGCAAGTCCTACATGCCGGGCAATTCTAGAGGTTGACACCTTCGTAGGCGATAAGTATATTACATCTATTAAAGCTGGAGCAGACTCACCTCCCCGCCATCGAACGCTTCGCTCTCAGGTTATCTCGAATGTATTCGAGGTGCTGCGACAGTCCTGGCCGGGTGGAAATGGTAAGATCGCCTGGTTGATGCTGGTTCCTAGATTTCCGCGAGCTTGAATGGAGCCAGGGCGCACGCTGCAAAGCAAGACGGTAGCGTGTACGGAACGGAGTTCGCGGTGCCCTCTTCCATCGCCGGAGGCTCGGACGACCCTTCAGCGCACTGAGATCTTGTATACCGGGATCATCTGTAGCATCACTGGCGAGGGATCGATACCACGCAAGTTGGGATGTGCTGAGAGTGAGAGCCGTGCAGGTCCGAGTCGTGCAAGTTGTTGAGGAAGAGGTCGTTCCCCGGCATTTTCCCGTCCGCTCAGAGCCACGAGCCGGCGTCTCTGGCCGCTTCGTCCTGGCACAACTCATCTTCTGCTCGTTCTTTCATCTCGCCGTCACCGTCCAATCGCGTCCGTACTCGCAGGTACTCGCACCTCTGTTCTGCAAAAATATGTTGGGCTCTCCGTGTGGGCCATAGCACTTTTGGGCACGTGAGACGCGTCAGGTCGCTGAACCTGTCGTGGTGCGTTCTGAAGACACTTTCCTCAGTTTTGCAGCACTAAGATCGAGCTGACTCGCAGGCATGTATCGATCGGCAGTAGCGGGCTGAATTGCTGCTCGCTCTTGGTACCCGGACATCCGTTCTCTCGCGAGACTCTGACCCGTTGCTGGACTGGTAGCACTCAGAGGCCAGCCCGTCTGAGGACGGCTCATGGCGTCGAAGACAAGAAATCCTAGCGGCACGCGGAAAGGCCCGCAAGCCGAGCTTGGCTGAAGTACTCGGTCTCGATCTTGAACCCGGGCACTTGCCTGACGTATGTGGTCTATAAACACACTTACCCTAAGCATGAGTGCTAATTCCGTACAACCGGATGCTTCCGCTATCTAACTCTGATTCTCTGAATCTATGAAACTCGATTCTAGAGGCTAAATACGAGGTCCTCTTATCTCGCGCCCTTGGCCTTAGGGCTGTGCAGTCTTCAAAGCGACATCCCTGCCAACATCAATCACGCCCAACAAAGATGAAAGGACGCCTCAGACAGAATCCAAGTCGGACTGTCCAGCGAGAAGCACATCGGTGTAGATGGAATCGCACAAAACCTCTCAGGCCTGTCTGGGTTCGACGTACAAGCGTACCCAATGTACCTCCACTGGCTTTTGTGTGCATCATGGGCTCACAGCCTTTGTGTTATGCCATCATGGGGTGGAAGCTATATCACTTTTATGCCATCTCGTGGCTATGCGCGGCAACACATTCTGCCTTTCGTGCGTGCGTGTGTAGGCTTCGAGAGACCTGAGCCTACTGAAGGTTATACGTTATTCTGATACTAGGTTCGGCATCCAGCATGCTTCAACGTCCCCATTAATTGCAAGGCGA
>JAKOGH010001167.1:0-13110 GCA_024811115.1 Terana coerulea
CCCTAACCCTAACCCTAACCCTAACCCTAACCCTAACCCTAACCCTAACCCTAACCCTAACCCTAACCCTAACCCTAACCCTAACCCTAACCCTAACCCTAACCCTAATCGAGAAAACTGAATACGACTAGCAGCAACTATGTATCAAAGTTTGCGCAACATGACTCAAAGATTGATACACCAAGTCTATCTTGGCGCTATTTTAGCTACTATTGTTGTAAAAGAAAGTAGTGTAATATACCTGAATAATATACATTGCCTTTTGCCAACCAATGCTGGCTTTAAACAAATAAGCATATCTTCACCATGACCAGGTGACGCATCAGGAGATAGACCTTAAATTCGACATTCAAAAGAGTAGCTATGGCCAACTTGCTCAGTGCCCACAATATTGCCTTCATCATTATTCAAAGTATCTACGCCATTAGGGCAAAGCTTATAGTGAAGGGTAATAGCAATGTGGCACAAGTTGCGAACTCCAAGTTCCTTCAGCATATGCTGGTTCATTGTTTTCAAAAAGCAAAACAATTCATTATTTTATTCGAATTGTTTATTATTTGTTTCGCTTTTTCAAAAGCAAAATGATCAGCTAAGAATTGACTGTTGTAAAAATGACTTATATTAACCTTTACTACTGAGCCATATGCGTCATACGGTATATAATTATATATATATTCACATGACGCCGTCATGACGCAGAAAGAGGTGGCTGTTTCCAATAGTAGAATATTAGGGTGGCCATGAGCATAGCTTCAAGTTCAGCTGCAAAGGCAAGAGTGCCAAGGCGAGCTGCTCAAAGTCGCTTATTGCCTTCTGCTGCTTCAGCAAATGTAGCTAGTCCATTAGCCAAGTCTATGTCGTCATTTCGTGCTTGGAAGTATGCCGATCAGCGAGTGTCGATAATGAGGGAGTTATGAAAGTGTAGTCATCAATGCCTTCATACCATACCAGCCTGTGGAGTACAGTGGCAGCATGGAGCCATAGCACTGATCAAGTTATTAGATGATATCTCGCAGACAGTACCATCCATTCACTTTGATATTTCAGCCGAATGCACTGCTTGCTGTCGTAGATGATAGTTCGCATAGCACTGTAGCCCTTCAATGTATCCATAGCTGCAAAGTCTCGAGGCTGCATGAGGCAATTGAGCGATATAAGGAAATGTGCAATGGCATGCTCGCGATCACGACCAGCTCGACCCATAGCTTCGTACTCCAGTCCATGAAGTCCATCTGAGTACTTGCATGAATAACAGCACGAACACTCAGATAGTTGTTGCCAGCAGCAAAGACAGAGGTGCATACCATCCACCGACTGTCGCCGTTGATCCAAGACTTGACTGCTGCTTCCTTTGCCTGATCACTAACTACTTCACCACTTGCACTCTTTCCTCCATGATACATTGGGCAGTGGAGCCGTTTAGCAAGAATGTCAAGAAGTGGCTTGAATGGGACAAAGATAAGACCACGATCAGCACCACAAAGTCTGAGCTATAGAATGGGCCAGTGCAACTGCTCATGCGATGATGGCATCTTCACTGAGAAGTGGCTTGTCAATTACACACTGCAGCCATGGCTAGCTTGCTTAGTGCTCATAATATTGCCTTCATTTTTATCCAAAGTATCTATATCGCTAGGGCAAAGCTTGGCGAGGGGTAATAGCAATGTGGCACTAGTTGCAAACTCCAAGTTCCTTTAGCATATGCTGGTTCATTGTTTTCAAAAGCAAAACAAATAATAAACAATTCGATTAAATAATAATTGTTTTGCTTTTTGAAAAGCAAAACAATTAATAAACAATTCGATTAAAATAATAATTTTTTGCTTTTGAAAAGCAAAACAATTAATAAACAATTCGATTAAAATAATAATTGTTTTGCTTTTGGAAAAGCAAAACAATTAATAAACAATTCGATTAAAATAATAATTGTTTTGCTTTTGGAAAAGCAAAACAATTAATAAACAATTCGATTAAAATAATAATTGTTTTGCTTTTGGAAAAGCAAAACAATTAATAAACAATTCGATTAAAATAATAATTGTTTTGCTTTTGGAAAAGCAAAACAATTAATAAACAATTCGATTAAAATAATAATTGTTTTGCTTTTTGGAAAAGCAAAACAATTAATAAACAATTCGATTAAAATAATAATTGTTTTGCTTTTTGGAAAAGCAAAACAATTAATAAACAATTCGATTAAAATAATCATTGGTTTTTTTTTTGAAGCACAATGGTGAGTCGAAAATTAAATGCCATAACAATGAACCATGTAAACATTCACTATTGAGCGTCATATGCGCCATATGCAATATAATTATATATATATATATAGCAAGCGCCATGACGCGGAAACAGGTAGCTGATTCCATTTTAATAGTATTAGGCGCTTTGCTACGGAGCAGAACCGTGTTTCCTGATGTAAGGCCGCATGAGCTATGAGAACCCAGTCCAAAAGATTGTACATGCCCGTAAGCTTTGGTGGTGGTAGCCGGGAGCAAGGACGCGATCAGCCTTGGGCGCTACTTCGCGATCGTTGCTTTGTCGCCGACCACGATGTATGCGACGCGCTACACCACACTCCACATCCCCGCAAGCGTACCTCGACTGCACCTGGACTGCGTCAAACCTTGTTTCTTGAATGCCTTGGCTCCCTGACCAGTATTCAGATCCAGGACAGCATCACTCTCAGCACATGTAGTCATTGCATGAAATAATTGAAATTATAGGTGCAGCACGAAGTCTCTGAGCAGTTCTCAATTGATGTCTGACAGCCTCCTTACGTGTATTCATTACGTAGCACTAATGGCCCTCATTCCTCCAGCTTGAATACTAGAGCAGCACACAATATCAGAAATGGTAGACAAGCGAAGTAGAGTACAATGCTCACCAAAAGCACCATTGCTTGGCTGCGTCGCAAAGACCACCTCCTTCAATGTGTCGCCATTCAAGTCCTTGTATGCAGGATACTCGCTCCGGACCTTCGCAATGAACGCGTCCACGTGGCTCTCAGCAACAAGTGAGATTGTGCACCCACCCCAGCCAGCACCTACATATGCATATATTAGTACCACGAAACATCCCCAGAGAAGGCAGAAGCAAGATGCACCTGTCAGCCGGCTGCCGTACGCGCCAGCCCGCCGAGCGACAGCTGTGAGTGCGTCTAGCTCAGGGCACGAGCATTCATACAACGTGCTGCAGCTCTGCTGGGATGCATCCATGAGCGCACCGAGCTCATGCAGCACGCTTTCCGGCAGCGGTACACCCTCCGTGGGCGGTGACGGCAGCGCGGGCTCATTTAGAGTTTGGTTCTGTGGGGAGGAGGTAGTCGCCTCGGGCGCAGACGCGAGGCACACATCGCGGAACTGGAGAACGCGCAGCGCCTCCGAGAAAACGTGCTTCGTGCGCTTGTAAATGTGGAAGTGCGTTGCTTCGACTGTTGCGCACAGTCAGCGGTCCAGACCTACTAACAGATATTTTTGAAAGACGAACCATCAACCCAGCTCAAGTACACCATCTTAAACTCGCTCTCATTCAGGCCGCTGTACCGCACCATTTCCTCCATAGTCAGCCCGAGCTGCTCGCCGTCCTTCTCCTCCGCCACCGCCTCAGCGCCCGCCGCCCACGCCGCAAGGTTCGCAGGGCGCAACCGCTCAACGTGTCCGAGTAGCGTCTGAAGCCCGATCTTAACCTCCTCGGGCGTGAGCGCCGGATCGGGCTGTCCGCGGACCTCTCCACGATCGAGATACACGGCCAGCACCTCGCGCAGCGTGAACTTCTTGTTAAGGTGCGCCGGAGCCAGGAGGTCTGCCAGACCGAGAACGCGTGCGAGTATGCGTGCTGCGACAAGGGTCTCGACTACGCGCAGATTGTAGCGCGTCTTAGCACCTGCGTGAAGAATTCGTAAGAGTACTTAGTAGAATAGAGTGAGATAACGGCATACCAAGCACCTTCTCGCTTGTGACCAGCGAGTTTGCGCAGACCCAGACCGCGCGCGGGGCCGTGCGCGTTATTGGTAAGGGCACAGGTGATGCACCAAAGGTAGGGAAGAACGAGATGTATAGGGCCGAGGAAGGGAGAGCGGTGATTGACGCTGCTTGGTCCATCCTGCAAGCCGACGGAGCATTTGGCGTTAACATTCCTCGAAGACGAAGTCGTTGAAGAAAGGTTGCACACGACTTACCCGCCACTGTTAACCCCCACTCTACGCTCATTTTCAACGGCCATAGAAACAAGTTCGCCTTTGGTGATCCTCCGAGTCGAGCCATTTTCAGAGGGCAGGTCCAGCTTTTCATTCACAGCAAGGAACGCGAGGGTGGACGCGACGACCATAGCAGCGCTCGAGGAAAGACCGGAGCCGGCAGGTACGTTACCCGTTACGAGAATGTCTGTGTTGACGGGCTCTGGGAAGCTGTATTGGCACCTATTAGCCTCCATGCCTTGCAACGGTAAGAGAAGCTGCGAGCGCACCCCGCTGAAGGTATCCCATCGGACGCGCCAGGTGTGAAGAACCTCTCGAGCACACCGTAGTACCCTGCTTTGACATAACTCTCCCATCTCAGCTCCTTTGGGTTGATATCCAAGTGCCACAAATGCACGTTTGCACTCGCGCTCTCCTCCTCCTTCTCTTCTGCCTCCTTCTTCAGCGCCGGCTTGAGCATCGGCGCGAACGTCTGCGGCGCGTACTTGGGGAAGGTGTTCTGCGCGTGTACGTGTCCCTTCTCGCCATCGCCAACCGAAGGAGTTGGCAGACCGAGCGGGCGGCTGGCACATGCGATGAGGACGTCCTGCTCGACCGCAGCAGGGAATACGCCAAAGAGTACGTAGTCTATGTGCTCGCCGATGAGGTTAACGCGCCCGGGTGCGCGAGCTATGTACGTCGGCTTATGGCCGAAGCGTTCGGTAAAAGCCTTTGTGAGGTCGTTGAAGCGGGCTCTGCATTGTAACTTAGTGAGTGTGGCGGGACTGTATCTGGCGAAACATACGCTTCCCGAGCTGCGATGGCAGGGATAGGGTGCGCGTCGATGACTGCTTTGAAGACAGGCACAGGTTCTTCGGCCATTCTATGCTCAAGATGTTCGTCTTCAGACTATGTGCAGAAATGGAGGTGAAGCTGAATCTAGGGTGTGAGCTTCGAATACTGTATGACGGTGAGGAATGCGCACATACGACTATTTAACCCTCGGTTTTTGTCGAGAGTGCGAGGGCTGTATGAGAATACAGCACACGAGATGGTTGCGGAAAGAAAAGCAGATACAAGGTCCGGCATCGATATTGGAGGTGGTTGGGTAACATGAGTGGATGTGCAGACGCGAGCATTATTCCAAGGTTCTCGCCCGGTCCGCTCTCCCCGGCGACCCGTTCTCTCGGAGCTTTTAGTTGAGGCTTGGATTCGGAAACCGCCTCTAGCTAAAATGCAAACCTCGCTAGCTTCACCGGGATGTCGACAGCAAACCTAAGAGCATTGGGAGCCTTAGACGGTGACTGTTATATGTGTTAGGTTGGACGCTGCTCCTGCCTGAGTACTTCCGCCCACACGAATGATGTCTTCTCAGCAGCGACCGGGCGATCATTCCGTCACAAATTTGCATTTCGCAAAGACATTGAGCATATGTAAGTACATTAGGTCCAAAACATGATGCGAGGTATACGGTATGTGATCCAACGCTTAAACGGACGAAGTTGCAGATTCTGGCTTTCCTATATCGTGAAAGCAGAGGACGTATGTACAAGAAACGAGACGTGAGATGACGAAACATATGTAATGACTATAATACACTTTGCTGTGGCTGGTGAGAGATGCATGTGTCAGAAGCGTATGAGATGAATACACAAATTAGTGAGTGTGAGCTTTCTGCCTTTCGGTCGAGTCGTGCGTGGCAATACTATATGCAAGGCGAACAGGAGGATAGACCTGCGCCAACCTTCCAGCTCGTTTCCGTGTCTTGGTGGAGTGGGGCGCGCGGAGATGATAGTCATGGTGGGACAAGAGGGTATCTACGCCGTGGTATCCGTGGTATCAAAGGCCGCCGCCGCCTCCCGCTTTTCCGCTAGTTTTCGTATCCGACGACTCCGCAGCCTCATTCGATCACCTCGAAGCGTCCGCGTTTGCCGTCGCGCCCGTCATCAGGGTCGTCCAGCCCCCGTTTACCGTCAACAATTGTGACGCTGCCGAGTGCGCCGCCGAGAGCGCTGGTCAGGCCCATGCCCAGGCCCGTAAGCCCCGGCGGCATGCCGATGCCCGCGAAGCCCTCGCCGGCCACCATCTGGCTGAGGATCATCGTGTACTGCTCATCCGTAAGGCCCATGCCGGCGAGCGGGTTGATCTTGCCGTCGTCGTCGCCGAGCGACAGGTTGAAGCCGGAGGAGGGGCCGGCGGTGGGAGCGGCACCGCCGTTGAGCGCGTTCACCTGCATCGCAAGGGCCTGGTCGAACTGGCTGTCCGAGAGTGGCGGGATGCCGATGGAGCGCGGGATCCTCTGCATGGTCTGGATAACTTTCAGATGCATGAGGTGACGCTGGAGTGAACGCATAAGCGAGGAACGGTAGGTGTAGGACCCCGAACACTTACTTCGAGCATCTCGAGCAAGCCGTCTTTCGTGAATGGCTTGGGCAAGACGTCATTCATGCCCGACGAATAATACTTCGTGATGTCGTCCGGCTTCGAGTTGCTCGTCATCGAGATAATTGGCGTCATGTGGTCGAATTGTCGGATGAGCGACGTCGCCGAGACACCATCTAGCCGTGGCATGACAATGTCCTGGCAAACGCATTCGGTTAGATCCCTCACATCCTAAGTGTTAATGAAGCGCTTACCATGAGCACCAAGTCGTACTTCTCGAGATTCATCTTGTTGACCGCGACATCGCCGTCCACCGCCACATCAATCGTGCACCCGAAGACTTGCAAGAACTTCGAGCTGAGCTTCCGACTGATCGCGTCATCGTCCACCAACAACACGCGCGGCGGGACCGCCCATCCTGGGACGTACGTGCTCCGGCGCACGCGCAGCTTCTGCGAGTTCACGCTCGCGCTCGGGCCTGGCGAGGGCGACGGCTCCGGGACGACGACGATGGGCTGCTGTCGCTCGTGCTCGTCTTCCCCTCGGGGTCACCGCCCATGCCCTGCGGCGTCGGGAAAACGACGGCGGTTTCGAGTGTGGCGACGGCTGAGCTGGTGACCGCATTCATGCCCGAGCCGCTCGGTCCAGCCACCATGGGGTTCCCGAGCGCGCTCGGTTCAAAGCTCCAGTTCCCGTTGTCGTCCTCAAGCGAGCTCTTCGGCATGAGGTGCCCGACGGTGAACACTTGCAGGCCCTCGTGGCCCAGGGTCGCGGGGTTGAGGTGCACGCCGTACCGCTCGTCGAGCCCGCTTGCGCCGGCGTTGGACAGCATCGCGCCGTATGGGTCCGACGCGTCGGTGTAAATGCCTGAGCTGGATGGGCCCGCTGATGACGAGGAGGCGGACGCGGAGGCGGCGGCGAGGGCCTCGAGATTCGACGCGCTCGGGCCCGCCTGCGACATGTGTCCGCCCTGTGCAGACGTCGGCCGCGCGCGGTTAAGCTCCTCAATCCGCTGGAGCGCGTCCTGCCGCGAGAGCGGGCGTTCTGGCATAAGGTTCGCCGCCGCCTGGAAGATCTTGTTCGCGGTTGGCGGGCCGCCCTGCTGCTCCTGCCGCACATCGCGCTCGCGCGGTCCCGCACCTGGTGCAGATGACGGGCCCGCCTGCGGCGGCGCGCTGAACGACAGTCCCGCTACCTCCGCGCGTCGCGATATCTCGCTCATCTGTGCAAGCGATGCGCGGGCAATGTCGACGTCGGGGTACGCGCCGCCCATCATCCGCTGCGCCTCCGTCACAGGCAGGAATGGGTTTGGGTCCGGGAGACCATGAGCTTGCTGTGGTTGACCGGTCGGTGTCCCCTGCGAGTGGTTGCTACGTGGACGTCCGCTCCCTGGCGCGGACGCTGACGACGATGCGCCGGCAGCAATGGCGTTCCGGTCCCCCAGCTTCAGCTTGCCTGGCGACGCATCATTAGCAACGGCATAGCGCGTAGTACACACCAGAATGAGCCCAGACAGGAGTACGAGCACATCGGACCGCGGAAGTATTCCAATGATCGAGTAGGTCCAGAGTCGGAGGGCAGGGCCCAGGCGCATTCGGAATTACAAATGGCCGCGCGGAGGGTCGAGAACAAGGCGAAAATCCCAGCGTTGTTCCACCACGTTGCGCGTTCAGGTCGAGATGCGCAAGAGACGCATCCAGGTCGTCCGCCCATCCGTTTGTCGTCATCGGCATCGTGGCGTCGTCGAGACCAGGCCGGCGCGGATTCCAATTTTGATACGGAGGACAGGAGTCGGTCGAGAGTGAAGGTCGGACCCAAGAAAAGAAAAGCATTTGTATCATTAGCGTTCGTGCTCTTCCGTGCAAAGATAGGGAGACCGAGAACGAAGAATAGAAGGTGTGTGCATGCAGGCTATTACTACAGAACAAATACAGTACGCCCCAAAAGCCCTGAAAAACCCAACCAGCCAGCGTAGCGAGGCCAGCTTATATGCTTTGGCTCTAGCCCGCGTTTCTTCTTTCCAATAAGACGAGAGATAATTAAACGATCCCAACACAAAGTGTCCATCAAATCGTGCGAGCCGACTAGAGCAGCGGCGGCGAGGGCAACGACAGCCCGATTGTCGAATCGGGCGTGTTCAGTCCACCCGTGCGCACCAGCTGTTCCATCGCCGCCGTCTCTTTCGCGAGCCCAACACCGACGTCTGCGCCGAAGCTGAGCGCGAGCCCTCCGCCCGCGACTGCGCTGCCATTCGAAGCCGGACCCGACGCAGAATTCGAAGAAGACGAAGCGGAAGTAGTGGAATCCCTGAACCCACCATTCTCGACTTGCAAAAAGTACTGGATCAGGTTTTGCATGAGCCCGTCCTGCTGCGCCATGTTGCGCTGGAAGAGGACCATCTCGTTGAGCACGTTCTGGTAGTTGTTCTCCAGATTGCGGATGTGGTTCGCCATCTCCTCCTGCGCGCGCACAAACTCGTCCTGCATCCGGTTCAGCCGCTCCTCGTGCAGCCGGCTCATCTGGCTGACTTGTGACGTCAACGACTGCACCGTCGACGAGAGCGTCTGTACAGACGACTGCAAGGCATTGATCGTGCTGTTCGTCGCCTGCAGCTGAGTGGATGTCGAGGAGAGCGTATTCGAGGTGCCGGAAAGCTGTGACTGAATGAGCTGCACCTGCGACTGCGTGTTCAGGAGTGAGGATGAGATAGCGTTGAGGTCGGCGGACGCGCCGGGGATGGTGATGACCGAGAGCCGGACGTGTTGAGGGATTTGCGAGCGGCGGGGACCTTGCGCTTGATGTTCTCGAGCGCATCCCGTCGGTCAGCATGGAAATCAGGATGACGGAACGTCCAGCTCTGTGAAAGAATATTGATTATATGCGCGTTTTGGCAGAGACTGGTGTACGTACGTGCTCGCCATACGTGGTGTCGTCCGTATTCTTCACCTGCAGAACAAAGATACAAAGTCAGCTCATGTTCAGCTCCGCTCAAAAAGCAGGAAAGCGAATACACAAAGCAGCTAAATCTCTCCGCCACTCGGCCCGAGCGAAGAAGCGACGATCTTCTCCGCAGGGAAACCACCAACGGATAGGGTCCGGGATGACCCACCCACTACAAATGATACGGCACGCATGAACAATGGAAAAGGAACCGTGCAAGTCAGCGGGCCCGTATACACTGGCGTCTCGCCCATATAGGGTGCTAGGTTTCGGTGTGGGCCGAGAGAAGGTCAGGGTGAGGTGGCGGTGAGAGTAGGGCGGATGCCGCAGCTGCTGAAAGGAGAAAAGAAGGGCGGAGGACGTGATGTGATAGGTAGAAGGTTGGATGCGGGGGACGAAAATGTGAGAGGCGACATGAAGAGGGGTTGCAGGTCGGACGAATGAAGGACAGGCGAAGGGAACCGAGCAGAAGGCGAAAGGGAGGAGACACATACCTTGTGGAAGTCGTACTTGTTGAGTTGCCGTACGAAACTGGCGAAGTTGCTGTGCTTGAACATCCGTGGTAGGATGCTCTTGGTGAACTCGTTCATGTCTTTGACGACGAAGCAATCGCCGTGTGGGCCCCATGAGACGACGGGTTGGAACGTTGGGTCCTCGAGCATCCTGTGCAGACATTGTTAGAGACGAAACGAGACGGACATGGGATAGAGTACGCACTTGTACAGTTTCTTGACAAAGTCGCTCGTGCTGGGCATGCCGTCCTCGCCTTCGTGCTTCACGTTGTCTGCACGACTGCTGGCTCCGGCACCCGTCCCGATCGCGATCCCTTCGGTCGCGCTCCTGCTGCACATCCCGATCGCGTTCCCGCTCCCTTTTCACCGCTCTCTGGTTCTCGTTCGCGGCCGTCGCGGTCGCCGCGCATGGGAGCATCGCGGTCCCGGTCCATGCGGTCGTAGCTCTCGTCCTTGAGGCTGCCACGAGACTCGACGCGCCTGAGGGGCGGGCTGATGCCAGAGGCAGACGACATGAAGTCGTCGCGGGAATTGCTTGTGCGGTGTCCCCAACCCATGCCGGATGACATGCCGCTGGAGATGCCGCTGAGGGGTGAGCTGAGGGGTGGTGGGAGCTGGGCGGCGGTGCTGAGGGAGGGATGTGAGTAGGTCGGTGGAGGGTAGCCTCTCGGCGAGGGCGGGACGGTCGAGGATGAGAGCGATAATGAGCCCTGAGAGACATTGAGTGGCGGGAGGGTGTTTGTTCTGAAAGAGTTGGATGAGCCGAGAGCGGAAGGCGGCGGGAGGGGTTCGTATTGGTTTTGCTGCTGCTGTTGCTGCTGCTGCTGGGCCTGCTGGCGGGCGAGGGACCGATAATTGGACTGGTCCATGTCGGGTGATCTCCTACGGGATGTGGTCGTCGAGGGACGACGGCGGTCTGGGCGGTGGAGACCTGAGTTTGTTTGGGCAGTGGAGTGCGGCGGAGAGTGGGTCTGGGTGCGAGAGCGCGGCGAGAGGGGAGCGAGAGATTTTATCGTGCCCGGTCGTTGATGGACCCTCTCCACTACAAATTCGGGTGGCCTCCCCGGCACGGACGCTCGACCCCTTTCGGCATCCTCCCCGGACCTCGTTTACGCGCCCAGTCTATTCCGTTCTCCCTCTACGCTTTGCCTGCGCCCCTACGCTTTCGACGACAATCGTATACGCTGCAACAGACTGGCTGCGAAAACATAGAACGGACGCCGTAGCACGTTTGCCAGGAACCAGGACGCGAATCAGTGCAAAACGTGGTAGCTCCACAACGCCTTGGTAGGACGATCCCGGAGGGAGGAGAACCGTCGCAGTCCCTGTCCCTGCCATTTCGAGGGGGCGAGCTCACCCTCACACTCAAACAAAACGGTCCAGACTGCGTGTGGATCTCCCTCGTCGCATCCAGCCAACCCCCAAAGCGCTGGCAATGCTCTGCGCAGAAATGGGACGACGGTCTGGAGAGGCCGAGGCTCCCGTCCAAGCCCGGCGTCCCTCCCAGGCACACGCGCCCCTCCGCCAGCAGCCGCCAGCTCGCCACATCCTCTTTCGCATCCTCCGCACTTCGACGTCCCTCTCCCCACCAACGACCGCCTTGACGGCCACAGACCGCCGACGCTCGCCCTGGGTGGAAGCTGCGGCAGAAAAATAATCGCTATCAGCAACGCCAAGCCCGAAAAACGGCTCAATAATCGCAAAGATCGTCTCCTCCAGTTCCTATCGTGACAGTGAATTTGTAGTGCCCGGCGTTTCTTGTTTTCCAGCACTCTCACCCATCTCTTCTTTCATGCACGCCTCTCTCGTCGGAGTTGGACCTGCTACAATGGACACAGCCCAGGCCGAGGCGATGTGAGAACGTGCTTCGCAATTTCGGACGACGGCACTCTTGGTGGGCTCCTCTACGCAGGTCTGGAATCAGCGGAGTCCTTCAGGTGGCGTTGAGATGCGGATGGATATCGCAGTGAGTAAGCCCGTATTTGTGCGCATGCTGCTTTCCGGGATAGCCGCTTTATGCTCTGCGCACAGCCTGTCGAGCGAACGGTCAACGATAGCCTGAACGTACGTCGACGCTTTGATATGTCTCTGCCGGTGTCGTTCACTCCAGGCTGCAAGTGACGGATGGTGCATCGTATACCTGCTCGCGAACCCCAGTCTTTTGGCCGCATACATCGACCTGAACGGTGAAGCAGCCTTCTCGCATGAACGTACAGGTTAGTGCACACTCTTACGATAGGCCGCTATGCACGTCAGCCTGACGTCGGTCTTCGACCTCGGGCTTCGTCGACGAAGCTTAATACTTCCCAGCATCACCTGCCTGTTATCTAAGAATCTGCATCGTAGCGCTACGCCGTGTTAGCCTCGAGGAAGGTCAGAAGCGTAGTTCTACAAACGGCGCTGGTTTAGAGGTCACTTGAGAGCGGTTGATGGTTCTTCTGAACAAATGATGCAGGTGCGTTGGTTACT
This sequence comes from Terana coerulea, assembly GCA_024811115.1. NCBI lineage: Eukaryota > Fungi > Basidiomycota > Agaricomycetes > Polyporales > Phanerochaetaceae > Terana > Terana coerulea. The sequence goes on from JAKOGH010001167.1 coordinate 12,481, forward strand.
TGACGACTTTCAGCTGCATACGTCGTAGGTCGACTCATGTCATTGGGAGAACGTATGAGCAATGTCACAAAAGTAAATCAGGTGCAGCTTGTCATGAAACATATGAACACCACAGCTGACTAGCATTTCATAGGCATCAGATACCGCTGCTTGCAAACGACCAATGATGGGATAACGCCTCCTCCCGTATTTGCGAGCATATTTCTTACCGATGACGTCTCCTGTACAGAGACGCTTTCTGTGAGAGATCTGCCAGTGTCTACGGATAGTGCAGGAGAACCTGCCCGCGAATGGCCGCATATCTGGTCAGGTTCGAAGCTATCACCTGCGGTACGCAATCCATCCCTCTCTAGATGTATGCGTTGAGCTTACCGGCGTGTGTTCATTCTTCCAGTGGTAGAGCGTCGGGGCTTACGCCTGCCAATCGGGATTTGGAGCATTAGTCGTGGTGTTTACTGAAGCCAAGATGCCTCTCTGTCGAAGCCTCCTGAGTTCCTTCGTACGGATGGCGCTTAGCATCACCGCGCCGCGCCGCCCAGTATCTGTCACCTCCGAGTCGGTCTTGATGATATTGCTGATTCAACCGCAAATCAACCAGACTCGTGTACTCTGCGTAGCGATGGTCAACAC